>JAWQFJ010003534.1:0-40364 GCA_034096865.1 Theodoxus fluviatilis | reverse complement strand
GATGGTGTAGGAAGGGTATGAATCTACAAGCTTGTCACGAATGAGTGAAAACATGAGGTCGAGGTCAGTAGGGGTAATGATATCAGGGGAAAGAACGTGTCGGGTGAGAGCTGTAATGCCTTCAATCTTCTTTCTGATGTCTAGTTCGATCTTGACATAGGTGGCCATTTGCTGTGTCAATTTTGTCATCAACGTAGTCCAATACGTATGTTCTTCTTGAAGGGTCTTGGAGAGATGGCCAGCTATGAAATACATGTCATTGTGGTTACGCCTGGCAAATGAAAAGACATTATCAATACGTATGTTTGTGGTATTCATGGCGCTCATGAGACCTTGTATGGCCTCATGTTGGGTCTCTGATTGAAGTCTAGCCTGCTGAACGTACCGTGCCAAAGCACGAAGATCAGAATCACGCGCTATGCCAAAAAGAGCATGTGAGACATCGCCCACAAAGTCAATGAGTCCGCGTTTACTTCGTGAATCAGAAAAAGAAACGGAGTCTCTGATCAAAGCATCGACTGTGTCGTTCAAGTCCGTAAATTCATACTGGAGGTCGGCAACGATGGGTCGTAGCATATTCGTATAGGTTGAAAAAATGTCACAGAGATTCCGGTAGAATTGAAGGTCACATCTGTCGGAGGAATTGCGACAATTTGCGTACGACCTTTATGGATCGCAAGGTCGATGAGGGCCAAAGTCAAAGGTCGCATTGGGAAGTCGGAGTTCAAAGGTGTGATGCCAGGACTGGGAGGCATCAGTGACGATCGCCAGGGGTCGAAACACGACACCATAGGACGTGCGTGGCACTGACTCAAAGGCGGAGGTACCATGGATCATCAAGGCAAGTATGATGATGAGGAAGTCGAGGGCGACCTACAAGAACGATAAGTATTTATTGTAAGACACGTTAAAAATGTAATAAAAGGGGATGGTAAATATTTAATATGGAAATATTGACTGAATATATAAATATTGATCTATTCTGTCTTGAAGTAAGTATGAAATTAAGGGGTTTGAAATATGTATTGATATATATTACGTGATTTCAATAATAATCAGTGGAGGAACATTGGGGGGGGGGATTGGTAGAGGGTGAACACCATTACAAGGACAAACGTCTCCATATGAGGAAATTTTGAGATATGGAAAATTTCATGATTGAACATGACAATGGATATCACAGTTTATTCATGCTATGAAACGAAATGCACAAGAGAGGTGCCAAGTCTAGAAGTAGACTTGTGACTGTGCGACACTTGGTCGATCTGAGTCTGAGAAGGGACTCATGGACTCAACTTATTATATAATTTTGGGAGCGTGCACTGAAAGTGCCGAGTCTGGAAATAGACTTCGTGAACAAGGACACATGGTCAATTGTCCAACGCGGAATATGACGACAAATGAATAATGACCATTGAGTTAAAACTCAATGGAGGATGGCGCAAACTTTCTTAAAAGTATCATATCTGGGTAAGATATGTGATCTGAGACACGGGGTCAATTCAGAATCAGCGCAAAAATATGAAGAGATCGTCATATCTTGAATGAGGGTACTTGATAAATAATATGCATATTTATTAAAATATCATTTTGGCCAGCAAAATGTGGGTGGAATAGCAAGGAGACTTCCAATCACAGCGTAGAAAAACAAAAAATGTAAAACAAGTCATTGAACTCGTACCCGAATTATCCTCTGTAATATCATATTGTATTCATCATCTTCATAGTCATGATCATCGTCATGATCATCGTCATGATCATCATCATCATCATCATCATCATCATCGTCATCATCATCATCATCAGTGTAACTGATGTATATATATATATATATATATATATATATATATATATATATATATATATATATATATACATATATAATTGAATAAAATGTGTAGCCACGCTCATGGGAACATGACATACTGAATGGATTTTGACATACACTCTCCTCATTGAAAGTTCATGGTGAATGAATTCTTTATTAATGTCCGGCCGGACTTGGAATGTAATAAAATGAGATGATTGTCCTCCACGATGAACATAAACTCGATTTTGCAGTTGAAAAAAAAAAGAAGGGAAAGATGGGTCGAACGACTTATGATGCTATCGTTTTTCGCTTTCTCTGTCTGCCCGCATTGGTGCGAAGCGCGTGAAATACGCGACGGATTTGTCCTGGGATATTTTCCGAGGGTTCCCAAGTAGGTGTTTTGTAACCTACCCATTTGCCTTTATAGACCCGTTTGCCTTGCAGCTTTTTGCAGGCAAGTAGTTTTTGAACTACAAACGTCTCAGGTTCCTGGTCTGAGGATGATGGGTCTGAGACAGGGGGGGAGGAGGGGTGGGGGAGATCTGCATCATGAGATGGAAAAAGTGGCGTATTGTTCCGACGATTTTTCGGACATGCATACGCACGAAGTCTATTGAAGTGGACTGGAGCTTTGAGTAGGCGGTCACCTTTGCAATGACGGAGACGGTAGGTGTAGCCATTGGAACAGATGGAAGAGATGTAAAATGGTCCATCGTATTTGTTCACTAGCTTGGCTGACACACCAACGGGTATACGCTCGTTTCTGAGCCGAACTTTGTCACCAATCTGGAAGTTAGGCTCACGCGTACGTTTGTCATACCGTTTCTTGGATTGAACTTTTGCAGAGTCAAGCGCTCTTTATGCAGCATTGCGCAAGAGTTTCAGATCAGTTTCAATGAAATGAAATCGGTTGGAAACCGAGGAAGCAATTTCCGACTCCTGTAGAAGAAGATTGTCAATGGGCAGAATCGGATGTCTGCCAAAGACAAGAAGGAAAGGACTACATCCAAGAGATATGGATTTCGTGGTATTGTAGGCGAACAGGATGGATGGAAGGACTGACGGCCACTGTTTGCCTTGATGACAGTATGCCCTGATTCCTTGGATGATCACTTGATTGGGGCGCTCTGCCGGACTGTTAGCTTTGGGATTGTAGCTAGACGTTTGCGCTTTGCGTATGCCAAACATGGCACACAGGTCTTTCACTGTTTTGGATAGGAAGTTGGCACCGCGATCTGTGACAAGAACTTTTGGTGCTCCAAAACGGATAATCCAATGCTTGTAAAAAGCGTGAGCTATCGTTTTGGCAGTCGTGTCTGGGATAGGGATTGCTTCGCAATAGTGCGAAAAAGCATCAACACAAACCAGGATATGGGAAAATTCCTCTGGTTGTGCTGTCTTGATGGGACCTAGGATATCCATATGACAGCGTTCCATCACATCGCAAGATGGAAGGTGCTGCAATGGGGCTTGCTTTGCTTGAAAGTGACGTTTCACTTGCTGACATGTGAAACACGTTCGGATGTATTTTTCAACATCACTGTAGCATTGAGGCCAGAAATATTTCTGAGTGATAGCAGAATATGTTCTATCAAAGCCAAAGTGTCCTGACATGATGGAGTCATGATAGTGAAGAAGGATTGTGTCCGTCAGAGACTGAGGGACTGCTAGACGTTTGAGAACTGATTTCTCCGTGAGATTTTTGGAACGAGGGAGATGCAAGTGAAAGAGTACACCATCCTGGAGGATATAGTGTTCTGATTCGAGGAGTGTTTTCCTCGCTCGTTTATCTGAGGTAGGCAGTTCTTTGTGAGCAAGATATCGAATGATATCAGCATATGATTGATCTGATTGTTGTTCAGAGATCAAAGTATCCCGAGAAACAGAGTCAGGTGGGAGATCCTTCAAAAAATCTATCAGGACAGATGGAGGCTGAGAGATCGAAGTTTCTGCGACAAGAGGTAGAACAGTCGGAGGTGAAGTTGGAAACAAGATATCATCCGATTGGACGACATCTGGATGTGGCGAATCATCTGTCGCAAGTGTTTTTCGCTCAAACAAGGGGTTACAACTGAGAGAATCAGCGTTGGAGTGTGTATTTCCCTTTTTGTGGATGACCGTGAAGTCAAACTGCTGAAGGAAGAGTGACCATCTAGATAGTCGACCGGTCAAATCTGAATTTGTCTTGAGCCACTTCAGAGCAATGTGATCGGTGTAGAGAGTGAATGGCTTCAGGAGATAGTGTCTGAATTCCTTGATACCAGAGATAGCCGCAAGAAGTTCTTGCTCTGTGACAGTGTATTTGCGTTCCGCAGGAGTGAGCGGTCTCTGGGGTCGTGAGAAAGTCTGTCGGGGTGTCGGGGCCTGAATTGTCTGAATGGCATCAGGTGTCAACAGAGTCTGAATGTCGTTGAGTCTGTCGGACAGTTTCTTCATGTCAGATGACAGAGTCGGTGCGTCAACGGGTGATGGGGTGACAGATTCTGCAAGACAAGCATGCTGAAAAGCTGTTGCAATATCTGTGGGATCTCTAAGAAGTACCTGGGATCTGAGGGATGGTAGCATTCCTTTGATGAATACATCAAAACATTCAGATGGAGATTTGCCTGCTTTGGCACCAAGGCTGGTAACAGAGTGATAATAGGAGTTAACCTTCTCACCTGGCATCTGAGTGCGGGACATGAAGTCGTTGACCTTTGTCCATCTCGTAGAAGTTGCTGCGAATCGGTCAAGGAATGCAGCACGCACGCTGGTGTAATCAGACTGGATATCTGCAGGGAGGGATTGGAACCATTCTGCAGCCGTGTCCCGAAGAAAAACAGGAAACCAGTTCAAAATGTCATGGGTATTTTGCCCACGCAGAGCAAAGAGTCTCTCCAAGCATAGCAACCACTGGTCGGCATTCTCCGTTGGTAGACCACGGAAGTGGTCCGCCAGGTGCAGGTCAGCTGGCGAGAAGTCCGGGGTTTTCGCCATCTCAGGTGAAGTCCTAGGGAGAGGCGGTGGAGCTGGGAGCGTCCTGGAGAACAGGGTGCACGGGTCCTTCGCTGTGCGTTGATCCGGGCGGCAGTCTGGCTTTGGCGCCGGGAAAGTTGGTGGCGTCACAGGGGGGTCCGGAGATGATAGGTCGGGGGTGAGGGGAGTGAAAGTTGGATATGAAAAGGATGATGGTAGAGTTAGGAGGTGAGGGGAGTAAGATGACTTGGGGAGTGAGAGAAATTCAGATGACGTGGGGTCCTGAGACAAGGTTGGATATATTCAAGAATAGTGGGCGTCTGGGGTAGGTGAATTTTGGGGTGTTGACGTCGAGGGGCTTGAATGGGCTGGGGTAGGGGGGAGACTATGCTGGGATAGATCTGACGAGTTGTCAAGATCGTCAGTGGCAGTGACAGGGATGAGAGCAGTATATGGAATTTCAGCGTCTGGATGATTTTCTCGAAGTGCATCAACAACAGTCAGTTCACGACCCTGTTGTTTTCATGCAAAAAGACGTGTAAAAGGTCTTGAAGCAGCCATAAATCATGTTAAAAAGCTCACTGAATGAAGGGGGAATTCGGAAAGGGTGGAAAATAAAAAATGGAACGAAAAAAATCACTGAGGGAGAATAAAATCTATGCAGGGTGAAATGGCGATGGTGGAGGGAGGAGGGGGGAGGGAGGGAGAGGTGGAGGGAGAGGCGGCTGAGCTGTCTGCCACAGGCGAGCAGCGCGCGCACTGGCTGGGGCTGCCGTCCACTGGAGCAGCAGGCGTGTCTGGCAGCGTTGGGGCGGAGGGGTCAGGGAGTGCAGATTCCGTGATGCTGCCCGAGGGTCAGGTCCAGATCTATGCGTTTGAGGGATGACGAGCGAGCGGGCGGGGTTGGCCGGGGTCAGGAGGTGGCAGGATTCTTCCGAGAGGCAATGGGAAGGTGAACGTCCTGTTCAGGAATGGCTCAGGGCGAAGCCATCCGGTGTTGCGAGAGATTTACTTGCGGACGTCGCGGAAGATTTGTGCAGGGAATCGTCAGAAGGTTTCCCGGCTTTGCACAAACTTCTGACAAATGTGTCTATAGATGCAAGTCTCACCAAGGCGGGTGAGAAAAGAAATTCCTTGATTAATACAGTCTTAAGTTCTTTATGTACTTATTTACTTGCTGTCTCTTCCACCTTCGCCGTCAACGTCTCCTCCAAGAGAGAAAGAGCACTGTGCCATCGAGCAAAGCAGCACACAACGAGCGGAAAAACCTTGTCAAGGCACCGTCTCGACACCCGCCGGAACACTCTGCTCTGACTCCAAAAATGCACAGGGACTGGTATGCTCCTTCGTGGTTTTGGCTCAGGGTATCAGGAACAGACACGCTGTACACAGTTCGACAAATAGGCGTGCGTGTCGCTCTGGATGTTCAGCAACGGCGAAGCAGAGTGCCTCACAGTAAGGAATCACATTTTCCCTGGAAGAAGTTCTCTTTGCACAAGTTACAAAAATAACGACTGTTGTCACTGGGGAAAAAAATTTGGCTTGATATTCACATCGCTCAAGAGCGGGTCTCAAACCAATGATGGAAGAGAGAGAGAACAGGTGTAGGGTCAGGTCAGAAGATAGTAATTCAGTGCATAAGGAAAAGGAAGGCAGACATGAAAGCAGGGAGGAAGGTTCTACAGAAATAGTTTCCACCCATATGGAATACGGTGCCCAGAATTTGGAAGTATTTGCCGCCAGGTAGATAGCATCAACATTCTGAGGCTTAGATCTGTGGAGGGAGAGGTCCTCGGGGAGGGTGAAAGTATGGACGATGTTAAGCCCCATGCGGGAAGTGTGCATGTATATGTCGTGTCCTAAAAAGCTGTGAAGATCATCGTCTAGCCGATCAACATGAGAGAAGGCATTTAGCAAGTAATGTACATGATCCCGAAGGGTGGCGGTAGGGGCAGGTGGATCAAATGACCGGGTGATTTTGGGGGAAAATTCGTGGAGGACAATTTGATAAATAGGTAGTTGTCGCAAAATCAAGTAAAATCCAATATCATTCCTGACAGGATACTGGGGGTCAGCTGATTCCGCCAGTGTGATGGATATGTATAACTAGAGAGGGAAAGGACTTCGCTGGGCAGATTTTCAATACAGTCTATGCAAGACGCCTGCGGGATGAATTCTCCGAGAGCTTCCACCCGTAGTCTACGCGATACGTGTGAGAGATGAATGCTGCGAGAAAAATAGCATCCACATTTTGTGGGCGGGGCTCTGTGAGAGACAGATCTGCAGGAAATGTGAGGGTATCAATGATGTCATAGGCAAGTTGAATAGATTGGGAAAACTGGTCATCTCCTACGAATTTTCGCAGATCATCATCAAGATAGCCAAAGTGGATAAATGCTTCCAGCAAATAGTCTACGTGCTGAGCAAGAGTGTCAGTGGGAGAGGGTGTATTGAGAAAGGACCAAGTGAGTTTGGGGAAGTCCTCGTGTTGTACAATATCGCAAATTGGAAGTTCTCTCAATACCCGATAGTACTCGATGTCGGCGATTGGGGATAATCGTGGGTCAATTTGTTCCGCCAGCTTAAAGGGTAATCAATTAATAAAGAAAAAGAGGGTGGGGTGGGGATATGGGGGAAAAAAGGCGGAGCGTGAGCAATGAAGGTGAGTGACGTCACAGGAAGCAGGCTGCAGGGAAGCGTCGGACCAAAAAAGGTAATGACGAGAGGGAGTGGGGTGGGGGGAATGGTGGGGCTAAGAAATCATACTATATATAGGAAAAAGAGGGAGAATAAAGGATTCTTAGCTATTAGAAATTCAATCAGGTCTGTAATTGATGGAGAATTGAGTTCCTATGGGGGTGAGAGAGGGAAGGGAGCAAGCAAACGAGAACACAAGGAAAAAAGACAGAAAAGGGATAGGAAAAAATGAACAAATCACTGGCAGAGAGATTGTGGCGATGTGAAATACTTGTTCCACAGGGAACAGTTATAAACACACTTATAGAATCTTAAAATGTCAATGCCACAGAGGGGGGGGGGGGGGGGGGGGGGGGGGGGGGGGGGGCGATCGAATTCGCAATCTCCACCACTTATTGTCGTGCTTGTTCTTTGCTACGACTTGTCTTTTTTTCTCTTAGAATAGAATAGAATAGAATCCTTCGGCTTGCTTAGGCGTCCAGGGCCTATCGCCATTCTGGTAGTTCTCTGGCTGTATTTTTATTGTTCTTATGGATACTAGCTGGTCTTTTACCAGGCCTAGTCTATAACACTTGTGAGATAAAGAAAAAGAGAGAAAAAAGGCCTAATTGCTGTGCATCATCTGCGCCAGTGGTTCCTCCAGCTTGAACATATATCCTTGTAGATGCTTGTCCACTCTGTTCTTGAACGAGTTCAGGCACGGTGCCTCAACTACGCTATTCGGGAGGCTGTTCCACATGTTTATAACTCGCTGATCTCTCTGGATATAAATACCTTTAACTTTCTTGGTAGAGTCGCTTGGCGCTTGGTTGCAGGGGATGGTTGGTCGCTTGGCTTGGTGGAAAACTCGAACTTCTGTCTTTGATGTTCACGATCTTTATTCAGGCAAGCATACAGGTGTTGGTAACTTCTCTCTCCGATCCGTTCTCTATGCCCGCTGCTTCCCGCTGACTCCTCTCTCTCTCTCTCTCTCTCTCATACCTTCCTTCCCAAATTTCTAAGATTCCTATGTTGTTAGACATAACGCGGTTCCTGTCTCCTAAAATGGTCTTGTGCTTCATCCGCTTCCAGGAATAAGACAGCAGGAGAAAGAGGAGGGTGGATACAGAAGTACCCTGGGAGGGGGAAGGGATACGTTCTTTTTAGAAGGAACCTATGATCCAGCTCAGGGGTTATTTTCTGCCAAGAAGCAAATCATGCTAGCGTGGCATATTTTCCTGGAGTGCGTTCACCTCAGGTATGGGGTTGCTGCACCACTTTCCAGGCCGGCTCAGCTCTCCCCGAAATAGCACAAGGCCCGCCGCGGGCTCGGCTTTTTCCGGCATAACATATTTCTGCGAGCACCGAAGTATTTGTCAAAAGCGTCGCTGAGATCTTTGAACGCCACTTGCGTGTAATCTATGGCAAGGGTGGAGAGGATGTCATGTGCCACTTCTCCCATGCAGTAAACAAAGGTACTCACTCGTTCTTCGTTAGGTGAATGCCTGAGACCAGACCAGAGTGCGTAGGCTTCGAATCGCTGGCGCCATTTTATCCAATTCTCAGGATTTCCGTCAAACTCTTTGGGCGTTTGCAGGCTTCTAGAGCGAGGAACAGCAGCTTCCCCTGCCCGATTTTCACTTGCCTGCATGTTTGTGCAATGCCGTTTTGTGGTTTGAGTAGACCGCTGCTACCATGTGATATTCGGTAAGAGTGAAGTTTGACGGGTTTGAAGTCACGAGCGAAGTCTGTCTGACATTCCTTCGTCTGCGAGTCCCAGTTTATTGTTGCCTCGTTCTGGATACAATGCAGAGGGGTTGATTCCCTTGAGTTGTCTGCTTGATGTGCTAGGATGGACAGTCACAAATGATATTCCTACAGTTTGTGATGCACAAGATTAACTCCTTTCACCATAGTACCTCATGAGAACGTACTGTTTTTAAAAATGCAAAATGTGTGTAAAACTGTGATGACGAAGTCAATACAACGTGCGGAAAGACTTTTGTTTTAATTTTTTCTTACCCTGCCCCCGCCCATCAGAATAATATAGCAGGATAGACATATATTAATTGAGTGCATTCTAGATTCGTCTGCATCCCTAGTTGCAGAAACCTACCCTCTTTTACACGTTGAGGTAAGTGATTTATTGCAATTATCCTCTGCTGTATGCATTATGTATGTAGTTTGCAGAATTCGGAATGCAAGCCGCCAAAAGTTGCGGACTCCTATTTGTTGTTATCAAAGACCCAATATACACTGTGTATATAGTGTATATAGTGTATATAGGATCTTTGTTGTTATTCTCGCCAGCGTCAGAAGACACGGAAAAAGGGGGGCGTAACTCTAAATCCGTACCTCGCTCCGCGTATAGCAATAATAGCGGAGTGCGCGGTCTTAGTAATGTATGGTCTTTGGTCGTAGTCATGGGAACGCACCTTCTGGCTTGAGCACGGAGCGTGTGCATGCATTGCAAGTTGAGAGATACAGTGCTTTGAAACCGTGCGTAAATGCGATGAAGATAATATATATAAAAAAGCAACCAAGCAAGAAAACTAACCAACCAACCAACCAACCAACCAACCAAATAAGGATATGCAGCACTGTGAAGTGGCAAGAAACTCCCAGCGGAGCGAGGCAACGGACATTCTTCAGAAGAAGAGCCCCCGTCAACAAGTGTTTCGCCTCCTTACACTTCCTGACAGTCTCGGGGGAGGGCCACACCTGATTACGGCTCCAGGTGCCTGTCTGCTGCCTTTATTTCTTTGCACACCTTACGTGCATCATGGGGCAGAAACTAGCCTGCTTCCGCAACTATTGGACAGTAAGGCTCTGGTCTCTGGTGTTCCGGCTGCTCCAGATCCATCTTGACGCATTCTCTGCTGACTCTGCCATAGCCCTCGCCACCTTTGTGCATGGACGGATGGAGAGACCGAGCTGCCTACAAAATATTGTGGACTTTTCAGCTGGTTGGCGAGAGGTTCACACTTCGTCAGTTTGACTTGATGTCACTCTTCCATCTCGTCTTCCATTGGAACAGTCAGCTACATGAGTACCATTCTTTTGGTCTCTGCAGAGTACAGCACAGTGTCTGGTCGCTGCCCTGTCTCTCTGATCTCCTTTCCCTTTGAGACTGCAAGTTCTCAACGCAATGGTAGACAAGTCAATGGAATATTGACATCTACTATAGAGTGCGTTAATATACTGCAAGGAAACTATAATCGATGTACTGCAAAAATCAGACACCCTTAAAGTGCTCCATAGTTATTTGCTACTTTGGTAAATATGTCCATTCCTAGGCTGAATAGTTGTTGAGTTTACTTTCACCTTATTATGTTTCTGTAGACATTTACAGGGTGACCCAAAATGAATGCAACCCATAAAAGTATGCACAACTAGCTACAAATGTGAATGGATTGAGTTGAGTTTTTACACACATCAACGTAAGATAATAACAATTAAGTTTTGAAAGTTTGAGTCATTTCGGTTGGGTGGTCCACATGTTAGCGACGTTCAAAGATATGCTCCAAATGTCCACCACGTTGACGGAGACACTCCTGAATGCGGCGTGCAAAATTGTTCACCACACGAACACACTCTGCCCCTGGAATCTCCCTAATCTTTGTTGTTATTGCAGCTTTCAAGTCCGGGATTGTCTGGGGGTTGTTCTCATAGACGTGGTCTTTCAAATAACCCCACAGATAGAAATCTGGGGGGTTAAGGTCAGGTGAGTGCGGGGCCCACTCAGGGTCACATCTTCTGCTGATCAGTCGCTCTTGAAAGCGTTGTCGCAGCCAGGTCAGCGTTTGGTTTGATGTGTGTGGGGTGGCCCCGTCCTGCTCGACTCATTCGTGCAGAGCAGTGGTTCCAACGCAATTCTCTGTGATAGCCGGGGATTTCAAACAATGAGGGAAATATCGAGCGCGACTTTGCGCTGTAATCGAGGTACTCGTTGCAGACAGAGATACTATCTCTGACACAGGTTGGTCACGTGACTTCGAATCCACATTCCAATGATTCTACCAATCAAAATTCAACATGATCAGAAGACCATTGAGAGTAAAAAGAGGCGATTCTATTTCACTCCAATTATTTATCCCGATAGATAAACACAAATTTGGTGTTCTAATAAAACTAATCTATGAGATTTTCAGGAAATCATTTGAGAACTACTTTTAGCGCGAACGTGTCTATAAGGTTGCAAGCTGCCTTGAGCACGTGCGATTGTGTATATACAGTAGTCGCCGCTTATTAAAAACACATTGGGACCGAACAAAAGTGTTTTTAATAAGCGGCGTTTATATTAACCGGCACTTCCCGCTTCACCAAGCCGTTGCGTTTCTTCCACCTGTTAAACCACCCATTTGTAGCTTTGAATTCGGAGCGACCAAGCTGGGAAGCAATCTGTTCCGCCTTCTGACACAGGATTGGGCCGTTTACAGGTGTGTTGCGTGCTTGGATAGAGTCGAACCACCGCTTTAAGCCATCTTCTGTCTCTTTATCCTTCCCGCAGCGCCGACGCTTCCTTTGGCCTTGACTGGAGCCCTCTGCGATATCAGCCCTAAGTTCATCTTCTTTTTTCAGTGTCTGGCACAGAAATGATGCCGACACACCCAAAATGTCAGCACCCTCCCTCAAACTTTTAGAATTTACCTCTCGGTAGCGATCAAGCAAGTCCACTTTGTCTTTGGGTGTCATTTCTGTTCTTTTTCTTTTCTTTGGAGCTGAAGTTAAAGCCATTTTCTGATTCACTGCTTATCCAGCGAGACTAGACAGTGTTGAATTGACATCTGACGGTTTGCTGACAAGGTACGTGTAATCACTGTTCACACAAACGCTGAAGCGTCTTTAGTTGTCATCTAACGGTTTGCTGACAAGAATTCACAACCAGAGATCGACTCTGACCCTCCGAACTCGCTCAATGAAGTATAAATATTGCTGTTGTATTCAAAGTCCTTATAATTAGTAGAGTTCACAATATTACACTCTTGTGATTCGAATTTTACCGCATACAAGTTTTACATTCATGGGAAATCGATGTTTAGAAAATGAACTGACGGACAAATGGCTGCCAGTATGGAGTGTATCACAACAAGCGGAGGAATACACTCACGATGTGATATGGCATTCAGCGTGGCTGTTCAGAACGGTGGTATGCATGTTATGGAAGAATTTAGGCTATCACGTGACCAACCTGTTGCTGAGACTATATTCACTAGTCTCAGCCACGCTGAATGTAATCGAGGTACTCGTTGCAGACTCCAGTCCATGCATTGCCTGCAGCCGCTTCTCAGCTGCCGGGTGCGGTGTTCGTAACTGCTCGAGATCCTAGAGTTGTATCTTTGGGCAAGGCGCTTAATTCATCCCCATTGACTCTTCTGCCTGTGAGTTCAACCATTTAATGGGCACTGTTCAGCGGCGCCCGGAGGTGAACTTTCCCCCCTAAAACTTCCAAGAAACAAAGAATGAAATAAAGTTGTCATCATCATATTCAACAATCCGCCAAACTGTTTGTTATTCATAATGTAGAAACAATATGAAATTGGGTGGTGGCGGCGGAGAAATCAGACTCTTTGTGTTTCTGTATGTTTCACCATGGACACTACTTATATGACACAGCGCGTGCAGGCTGAGCAAGCCAGCCGTCCATAAGATGTAGTGTCCATGGTTTCATGAACAGCCAAACTGCTCATCATTCACAAAGTGCGAACAAGCTGAAACTGGACGACGTTGCTGAGCCTTTCTAGTTGGCAAATAATTGAGCGGTGTCAACAAGTATCAAACAACTGATTTTCTGTAATCTGCTTTCATCATATACTTATATGTTGGTATCGGCCTGTTCCTCGCAAGATCTTGCAAGGTTCCTAGCGTAAGCAACGCTCCCCCAATCTATGTGTTTCATTCATGATTACGCCACGACACAATCAGGGAGATACGTCATAAACAAAATTGCCGACGAGCTGAAGACCGTTCACTCTCCCACAACCAAAAGATGTATCAATAAGAAACAAACACGCGACAAACACCAAAATCAAAGTCTTTCGGCACACGCCCTTCTTCAGATGTGAAGACAGGTAAGGAGTAAGGTATCACGATGAAACGAAACCGTTCGGCAGCCTGTTTTGCATCGAGCGACAGTATGAGACATCCGCCATCTCATCCAAACTGTCTTTACCGATTTCGGAAATTGTTTATTTGCTGACGAGTTTATATTATGCTTTTCGGCAACAGTGAGGGTGAAATCATATCACCGTCCTCGAGTATGTTTTCCCTCCTAATCTTAATGATCGCGCACTACAGACTGTTCGTATGCCTCCTTCCTTTTGTGATGTCTGCAGTGGATGTTGTGTTCACTACTGTAGGCAGCATTCTGGGAAAATTGGGGTCTGTCTGTCTGTCTGTCTGTCTGTCTGTCTGTCTGTCTGTCTGTCTGTCTGTCTGTCTGTCTGTCTGTCTGTCTGTCTGTCTGTCTGTCTGTCTGTCTGTCTGTCTGTCTGTCTGTCTGTCTGTCTGCCTGTCTGTCTGTCTGTCTGTCGCGCGCGTGCATGTGTGTATTGTGTGTGTGTGTGTGTGTGTGTGTGCGTGCGTGTTTTTGTGCGTGTGTGTGCGTGTGTGTCTGTCTCTCTGTCTCTCTCTCTCGTTCTCGGTCTTTCCGAGTCAGTGCGTGCGTGCATGGGTGCACAAAAAGAGTGATGATCGACGTAGGTCAAATATCAAATCACTTTAATTTGCACGCCAAAGTAATCATGTATGAATACGGTTAGTACGACTGACAAATATGAAGAACAACGATAATTATACTCATCATTATCTAAGAAAATGGCCCACCAGCCAATCAATGTGATGACTTATCTGCTCTGAAGTGGATAACGAGTCCTCCCGAGTCCGTTTCCACTGTTGCGCGTGTCGACCGTGGTTCGATCAGCACTCACCCACGCAATCTTTGTCGTAGTGTTTCTGGAGACGTTGGCGGGAAATGGGGGGGGGGGGGGGGGGGGGGGGGAGAAGGGGTAGCATGTTTATTCTTTCACAAGCATAGCATCTGTATTCTTTCATAAAGCATAGCAACCGTATTCTTTCACAAAGCATTGGCTGAGGAATCTCGTATCTTCATCCTGGGAGACGTGAGGGTGGATTCGCGTCGTTCTCTCTCAACGTCGAGTGCCTCTTCGTGCAGGGATGAGGAGTGACGTAACTCTAGGCGCGTTTGGGATGACGCAATTCTTGGCACGGCTGTCGTTCGTTGAAGATGTTATATGCCGTGCGTGCTTTGGCGCTGGTCTGCAGAGACTTTCGCGCGGACGACTATGAACACAGTCACCTTCCAACCAATGGGAGCACTCGGGCCACAGACCGCACATTCCCACTGTCCAATCACAGGGTCCCTATATAAAACGAGGTCTTACCTTGCAATGTCTTCAGAGCAGTTTTCGTTGCAGCCAATCATATTTGCTATGGCTGGCGGACCCTAATAACCCTCTCTTGATCTGTTACGGCTGGCAGGCCAAACTAACTCTCTGTACACACAACAGGTTAGTCATGACAAAGAAAGGATAAACTTAATCCTAGGGGGAGGGGTGATCTCGCCACAAGGTGTTTTGGCCCTGTTTTCCAAACATTTTCTGGGGATTGGCCACACCTGAATAATGACACGAGGTGCTCATCAGTCGGCTGAAACGGCCAGTCACTGTGTGATGGTCTCTTGACATCTGCCTCGCCGAAGCACAGGTTGGGGATGCCAAACGAGGGAAGCCCAATCTCCCAAGCTTACGGGCTCGTCTCTCATAGGCAGCGTACTGCCCCCTTGTCTCTCATAGGCAGCGTACTGCCTGCCCCCTTGTTGTCCTCGTCTCTCATAGGCAGCGTACTGCCCCCTTGTTGTCCTCTGCAGAGTCGCGTTCCCCAGTGTTCCCTTTCTACCACTCAGGAAATAATACAAGAGAGAGAGAGAGAGAGAGAGAGAGAGAGAGAGAGCGAGAGAGAGAGAGAGAGAGAGAGAGAGAGAGAGAGAAGAGAGAGAGAGAGAGAGAGAAGATTTTCGCCAGCGTAAGCACCGTCTTGGCTGAGATCCACTCAGATACGACCATGACGTGGTATGGCATCCCTGCTATGGTAATGGCGATCACAATGGCGACGCCTTCGTTTGGAGCTGTAACTATCAAGAAGAAAGAAAGACAGAAAGAAAGAAAGACAGAAAGACAGAAAGAAAGAAAGAAAGAAAGAAAGAAAGAAAGAAAGAAAGAAAGAAAGAAAGAAAGAAAGAAAGAAAGAAAGAAAGAAAGAAAGAAAGAGAGGCAGACAGAAAAACCCTTTTCTACATCGCAAACACTGTTTTTGCAGAGGTTCCTCCAGAGATCACCATGACGACCAGGCACGGCATTGTTGCTGTGATGGTGGCGGTCGCCATGGCGACGCCGGTGACGGGGGACTGGTACAGTGACCCCGAGTGGTCGTTCCGGGCCAAACTTGGGACTTCCTACACACTGGTCTGCAACGACAGCCTCGTCAACGTGCAGGCCGGGGACACGATCGAGTGGCGTGACCCTGCCAACAAAATCATCACTTCCACCACTGCCAATTCCCACAAATACGAGGTAGGCATTAGGCTTGTTCACGAGGCGCAGCGATTCAAAGCGCTGCTCAGCGCTGGACAGCGCTTGCGCCGTGAAACAGCTTGTTCAGAAGGCGCAGCGCTGCAAAGCGCCGAATCACATGCAGCGCTTTGCAGCGCTACGCGTTCTGAACAAGCCGTTTCACGGCGCAAGCGCGGTCCAGCGCTGAGCAGCGCTTTGAATCGCTGCGCCTCGTGAACAAGCCTTCAGTGTCCATGAATTAGCACTTACATCTAGGTCTCTCCACGCCAGAAGGCACATACGGCCTTGAAGTTCTTCCTCCAGGCCACCCCGTCTCTCGCCATCACCCTGGCCTCGCCCCAGCTCCCCCATCCTGCTGCCTGCCTCTCTGTCTCCACTGTCCTTCTCCAGGTCGCCTTTGGTCTTCCCACATTGTGTCTACATGCATGCTTTGGGGCTTTGTTTCTTTGTTGCTTGCTTGTTAAGTTAGTTTGCGCTTTTTGACTCACATGCGAAGCAAAAGTGAGTCTATGTACTCAACCGATTCGTCCGTCCGTGCGTCCGTGCGTCCGGGCGTCCGTTTAAAACTTTAACGTTGGATTTTTCTCGGAGACTATTAAGTCTATCAACACCCAATTTGGCATGATGGTGTATGATGACAAGGCGTCAAAAACCATACATGGTGACTTGACCTTGCTTCAAGGTCAAGGTCGCAGGAGCCATAAATGTTGTCTAAAAAACAGCCATTTTTCACATTTTCTCAATTTTCTCTTAAGTTTTTGAGATTGGATACCTGACCTATATATGGTAGATAGGGCAAAGTAAGTCCTATCTTTTGATACCAGTTTGGTTGACCTTAATTGCTTCAAGGTCAAGGTCACAAGAGCTCTTCAAAGTTGGATTGTATACATATTTTGAAGTGACCTTGACCCTGAACTATGGAAGATAACTGTTTCAAACTTAATAATTATGTGGGGCACATGTTATACTTTCATCATGAGACACATTTGGTCACATAATATCATCAAGGTCAAGGTCACTTTGACCCTTATGAAATGTGACCAAATGCCAATAAGCGCCATTGTGCTTCCTATGTCTTGAATTAACAGCTTTGTGTTGCATGACCTTGGATGACCTTGACCTTGGGTCAAGGCCACATGTATTTTGTAGGAAAAATGTGTAAAGCATGTCTTAGTGTATGATGTTATTGCTAGGTGTAGTTGTTTGACCTTGACCTTGAAGGTCACCTGGAGGTCAAGGTCATGTAAAGGTCAAGGTCAAGCATGTGAGTCGTATGGGCTTTGCCCTTCTTGTTCGTTGTTGCAGTCAATCCGTGTTTTGTATTTATTGTTTGTTGAATGAGGAGGTTTTCATTCTATTTTTTATTCCGACACGTTCTTGGTCCTTTTCACCTTCCGTTATTTTTCATGTGTGTGTGTGTGTGCTGTGTGTGTGTGTGTGTGTGTGTGTGTGTGTGCGTGCGTGCGTGCACGTGCGTATGTGTGTGCGCCTATGTGCGTGTGTGTATGTGTGTTTCTGTCTGTCTGTCCATTTCCGTGTCTGACATGTATTTACATGAATGTGTATGCATGTTGGAGTCGGTATGTCTGCGTCTATGCCTGTCATTGATTCTGTGTCTTTGTGCCTGCCTTTCTTTTTGCTCCTCTCTCTCTCTCTGGTTGTGTGCTTGCTGTTCGAGACTGCTCTTGATTGCTGGCGCGAGGCACCCGCAAAACTTGTAGTTTTGATTCGTTGGTGTATACTGTTTGTGGTTCCATGTTTTGAAACAGGCCGCTGGCCTATTCGAATAAACAATTGTCATTGGGCGAGTTTGTGAGGCAAGTGGCTCGCCTCGATGGCTAGTAGAGGGCGAGCGAGACGCACCTATATACGGCTAATGAACGAGAAACGTAGGCAACGCCTAGCCCTCGAGATTCTACGCCTAACCAACACGCCCATTATCATCGCCTCTGTGTGTGTGTGTGTGCGCGTGTGTGTGTGTGTGTGTATGTGTGTGTGTGTGTGCGTGTGTGTGTGTGTGTGTGTGTGTGTGCGTGTGTGTGTGTGTGTGCGTGTGTGTGTGTATGTGTGTGTGTGTGTGAGCGTGCGTGCGTGTGTGTGTGTGTGTGTATGTGTGTGTGTGTGCGTGTGTGTGTGTATGTGTGTGTGCGTGCGTGCGTGCGTGTGTGTGTGTGTGTGTGTGCATGTGTGCCTTGCTTACCGCATTCCACAAACCCTCTACATCTTTTTTTCCGCAGATGGTCGCCATGAACGGGGTGATGCAGCACTCCCTGACGGTCAAGAACATCGCAGAGGGAGACAAGGGAGTTTACCGCTGTCTGGTCTTTCGGGGCACGAGATACATGCTACAGGTACGCGCACGCGCAAGCGCGTGTTTGTGCGTTCATGTCTATTAGTGTGCGTGCGTGCGAGCGCGCGTGTTAGTATATGTGTGCGCGCGTGTGCATACCTGCCTGATAACCTGCTTGCCAGCAAGCGCGTGCGTGAGTTTAGAAGTGAATCATTGTCTATTTCACATTGCAAATTAATATAGAAACCCCCCAACACCCTCTACCTCCACCCCTCCCCTTCCCCCCTCCAGCCTCCTTTCCCCACCCAACCCCTTGTACCCTTCATCCATTCTGAACTGCTTGTAGTCTCAGGTGCACCGAAAGCCCTTCATCCCCATGACCCACGCCCCTTGAAAAACGGTCCATAGAGACCTCTACCGCTCTTTCCGGTTTATACATGTATATAAATGGTTACTCGACCGACCCTATGTTTTTCTGCGGTCCCCAAACCTTTTCTTGATCGTGAACGAAGGAGGAGGGGCAGGAGGAGGGGCAGGAGGAGGGGGAGGAGGAGGATAAAAAGAACAAGAAAGAAATCGACGGTGTGCTGTCCAATCTTCTGTGCCCTACGAACACTCGGGGAATCCACTAAGTAAACATTTGTCCATCAAAAGAGAAAGAAATTGTTATTTCTGTTCAATCCGTCCTCTTCTTTAAAATGAAGTTCGGGCCGACCTACCAACACCCACCCACCCTTTTTTTTTTGGGGGGGGGGGGGGGGGGGCGGGGGGGCGTTGGGGGGTGGGTGGGTGTGTTATCGTAACCACAACTATTTTTGCTTTAGGCCTAATCTTTTCATACGACGACGGTTCCATTTGCAGGCCATTCGCGGGCTCAACCTTCATCACTCCCTCATGAGCTTAGGGGAGGTCTACAGGAACAACATCATCGTGGCCTTTGTGTCGGCCATCATCTTCGCGGCGCTGGTCATGCTGCTGTGCGCGCTCATGCACTACAACTACGAGGAGAGGTCCGAGACAACACTGCGCTCTGTGCATATGGACTCTCCCTCCACTTCCACCATCCCCGCTTTGACAGTCACTGAGGTTGCCAACGAGGCACAGGAGGCCAACTTGGCCAACGACACCAACGAGAGCGCCAAAATCATGGGTGGCATCGGGAACCCCGCCTTCAAGTACGACAAGCACGCTGAGGCCATGGGAAATGAGCTTGACACGCGCCTGTAGGTCGTAGGTCAAAGGTCAGGGACACTCCACCGTCTGTCTGCATAGCGGCAGGTCGTGCATGTGACAGAGTGGATAGAAGGAAGGACTGTTTGAAGATGAAGGACTGTTTTTTGGGGAAAGATCTATGCACGTGGAACTTGGTGCATACGCAAGGTTGGTTCTTGACAGATAGTAGAGTTAATTATTTCCATTACGAGTATGCCGAGGACATCTCATTTAGGGAGAATGAAATCGAAATATTGTACATAGCTACATCATCCAAGTGCAACAAATGCATTAGCAAATACACATTTATACATAACACAAGCAGACATGCATACACACATACATGCTTGTAAGTATACATGCACACTTTTATTTAAAACAAATTTGGCTGTCAGGCATATGCAATTGGTGTATTGCTATTAGCATATCCTAAGTAGAGATACCTATTCAGTAAGGAACTAAAAACAATGTATCAAATTCTTTGTAAGCCATTACAGATACAGGTAGCCCTTTTCTCAAGCATGCAAAGGGAACATAGTGTTCTGTGACTCCAGTGGAGGTTTATTACCTGATGACACATTGCAGCCATGTTGTCATTTATCAATTAATCAGAGCTCTATTGGCTACACTTTGGGGAGGTGTGCTTTCACTTGCATTGTGCATTATGTGAAACACTGTAAAGTCCTCATGCCGTCTTTGAAACCTCAACCATATGCTCCACAAAATTCTCTTCCTACATCCATGTGACCATTGGAATTCCTCAGGTAATTCAGTGATCATCTTTCAGGAAAACAAAGAATAACAGTTAAGGCATTGGGAGTTTTATTTTTGTGGCTGCATCAGTTTCAACAAGAGCTGTAACAGAAGCGCATATAGTGTTTTTGTTGAAAACAGTGGAATAATGAGTATTTCCTAAAGCTCTCAAAGACAAATCCATGACTGTTTCAGTTGAAGAAAAGCAGAAGATGAAAAAGTATAGGAATTGGTTTTACTGTTGCCTCCAAGATCTTACTCCAAGTGCTGCAATTCAAATTTTGTATTACAAGAACGTGACAGGAAAGAATATAAATTCGACTTTCTTCTTGCTTTTGTTTGATCTAAGATCTTCACTTGAAATGCTGATTAGCCTCATATGTATATTACCACCATAATCAGATTTTAGTGTCGAATCTGTCTTGGAGATCCTTGTATCTCATCAATGCATCTGTTGCTTCATTCCATATTTTTACGAGCTCTTATCGCAATTTGTACGTGCATCTGTTTGAGAAGTTCTTTTTATTTTTTTTTAATCTTTATGTCTTCAGCTCAAGAATCATCCTGTAAAATTATATAAAGATTATCTTGTATCAAGTTTTCTTACTAGGTTTTCATGTTTTTTTACTATCGATGTGCTTGACCTCTGTTGGTGAGGTATAGGGAAAGAGAAAGGAGCTCATTCCCTTTTTGATCACTGGCAGAATGTTCATAATCATCTTTTTAAATTGTCATGAACTTTCAACAAATTTAAAACAAATGCTATAAACAGTAACATTTCAGATGTGCTCTGAGATGATTTGCAGTAAAAACAATGAAAACAGATAACAACAAAAGCACATACTAATGCAAGACAGAAAAAATTTCTTGCCACCTTCACAGGTGAAATTGTGAGAGGAATGTACAAAGTGTAGTGTGTGTACACATGAGCATGTTTGAGTGCATCTATATATATATATTTGTGTAAGCACATTAGACTTCAGGAGTATGTGTGTGTATTGACTGCATGTGTGTGTATGGCTGTGTGTGGAACACAGAACTTTGACCACATAATCTCATTCACCACCAACACAACACAGGATGATATGCACAGAAAGGTGCAAGTTCTTTATTTGACGTCAATAAGCATATATCCTCCCTCAATTAAAGCGTAAGTGTTAAAAAGATCAGCAAACAATAACAATGCACAATAAAGAGTGCTTCACAAATATGACACTTCACAAATACAGCTCTCTAATAAGCAGCATTGCAAGGGTGAATGAACATCCTCCCCCATCACAAAGTGATTGCACATGGACATCTCTATCAGTGATAGCAACCTGTACTGCCAAATAAAAAGATATTGTTCATTAAGTTGCAGATCATGACATCACAAACTTTTGAGCACTTGAAATACAAATGTCTCAACTAAACCGAATACTGAGTTTTGAAGATAATTCTAATAAATTTGAATGGCTCAGCTTCATACATATTTGTGAAAAATGAGATAATAAGAAAACAGACGAGATTCATATTGCACATCCCAATATAACAAATCCAACAATATTGGTAAAAACTAAAACCACGATTTAAGAAAAAGACAAAATAACCCAAAAAAATCTAATACTGCACAACTGTAAATACAATAATATATATTTTGTCTTTTTTCTGCAGCCCTTGCCTCTTCAAGCTACAAAAATTGTTGCACTGTGAATCTGCTACTGTGGCACAATAGACGGCGCAGAAAAATTATTGTACACACACACACACACACACACACACACACACACACACACACACACACACACACACACATTCTCAATTCACACAGCATTTACTGAACGACTAGGTGAAAATCTCATATGTAGGGCTGCAGCTTGCACCATGGGGGGTTAGGAAACAAACAGGCTTAATATTCAAACTTATAAACAATGCAACCTACACGAAGTAACAAAGAAATAGCTGTAATGCCCATTTTTACAGTACCAAGCCTTGATATCTACAACAATCAATTAGTACTTCAGTTTACAATGATACTCTCTGATTGCAGAAAAAATAACATCTTCATCACCCACAGAAGATATAATGCATAGTCCTTCATTATCTTACAAGGAATGCACACATCAACAGTCTACTGACTCACAGCAGGCAGAACTTCGATAATGCACCATCTGCACTCTGCACTGGACACCACAACACAATTGGCTGCAATCCTCAACTCCAGAGGGCATGGCAAACATAGCTGTTTCATATTCATGATTCAGTAACCGACTCATGATTGTTGCTCAAAATTTAGCCTTCCAGCATGTGGCTTATGATAATGAAATGATCTCCTTTCAGTGAGACACGATCTTATTGTCATCATAATAACATGATGCATTGTCATGACCAAAATAAATGCAGAGAAGGAAAATTAAAGAGGAAACAATGAAGGATACACAAATTCAAACTTCATCAATTACTTGGTGGAATTGTATAATACATTTTTAAGAATGCGTTAAATCTGGAATCACATTTTCA
This sequence comes from Theodoxus fluviatilis, assembly GCA_034096865.1. Taxonomy (NCBI): domain Eukaryota; kingdom Metazoa; phylum Mollusca; class Gastropoda; order Cycloneritida; family Neritidae; genus Theodoxus; species Theodoxus fluviatilis. Next base: position 17,578 of record JAWQFJ010003534.1, on the reverse strand, counting down.
TTAAAATTACTAAAAAGCATAACACAAACCCTACCAGCAAGTAAGTTTATGTATCTTTCTTCCCACAGTTACATTGAGCACCATTACGTCTGGCACTACTTCCAACGTTATAAGTTACTGCAAAGTCCATATATATATATATATATATATATATATATATTTGTGCACTGATACATACCTCCATGCAATAGCTACAACTTTGCATCATGCGGAAATGAAAGACCATTCCAGAGACACAAACAGTAGTATAATTACCACCAAAAAGTGCGTTAGTAGCCGCTACCTGGAGGACAGGGACCATTAGTTCAAATGTTTCTCGTCGTTATGCATTATCTGCATGGCTGCATCAAGTCTATTGTGCCTGCTAATTAGAAAGATGCACACAACATTATCAGTATGGAACTGACTGGGTGTGGAAGCCATACTTACATCTGTATTATCAGAAACTGACTAGCGTTCCAATCTCTTCAATACATTAATGAAATGGGAACTGAACAAAAACAGTTCATATGAGGGCTTCATGCAATCATTATAAACAAGCGCTGAGATTCTGAGAATAACCAGAAAAATAATCGTCACCCAGATATTCCATGCAAAGAAGAAGAAAAAAAAATAACCTGCTTAAATAATTAACAATTTATCAAAGCATTAAGCTTTCTAGTGGCTTATCGTTAAGTTATAACTCATTTGTTGCCACAAATTCTGTGGCCACCACAACTTTCATCTGACTGTGACTGACATGTGACCCCTCGAGACAAAATGGGACACTCTACCCCTCAGCTTTTTTTGAGATATCGGCCCAGAACATGGGTGAGTGTCGACTCCATAGGTTTTGAGATTTTTATTAATTTGAGCTCTCTGTCCATTCCTTTATGCTACACTCGGTAACTTTAGTTTTACGGAAATCAACGCTTATTCATGCTTGATGACACAATTTCAACACACATCAAGCAAAGGATACGTTCCTTCTAGGCATTTTTCTAAAAATGATGCTAGTGGGCACTACCGTGTCTAGTCAAGCGTATCTTACCCATTTTTCATCCCATTTTACTAATGTTTGCACCATTTAAAAGCTTGATATCTCTGCTATTAGCTTATATTAACAATCACACTCTGCAGAAGAGGATGAAGGTCTCATTTAGTGGCAAGGGATTATGAATATGAATGACAGGAAACTCTATAGGGTATGAAGATCTGATGATACACTCTTTCCATGCTTCACAGACTGGGTAAACCTTCGATAGCTTTAAAAAGCAAATTTATACAATGGCTAGTAGTACCAAGAACTTACATTTTCACCAATGAATATATCAACATGGAAGAAAAGCATGTGTCAAAGTTCACGTCCTCTCTCGTCAGAAAATACCAGATCTGCAGCAATATGTGCAGCCTCAATGGCAAATCAGCAGAATCTGTGGGTAACAATAAAGCATATGTAGTGCACTCTCAGCTCATTCAAAGGAGAAGGCTTCACAGTTCAATTCAGTGTCTTTCGCCACTCAATACACTGTAGTGCCTTGGCCTTCACTCAACACAACCTTGGAGGGGAGCTGGTGAAGTGGTGGGACTAATCAAATGGGGTGTAGGGAAGGAAGGCCGAGAGGAAGGAAGTCACAGCATCATACAGTCTAGGAGGTTTCTGATGGTGGTTTCCCAGGATAATTAAGTGTTCGTCACTTATTTGCTGGTTATCAAAGTAGGTGATTTTTCATCTTTTCTATAATTTTATTTCCTTTTCATCATACATCCAAATCCATGATATCAGGTACTGTATGTAGAGTGAACCAATACACTCACCTTGAGATATCCTTTCATGAACAGCTTTCCCTGTAATCCCTGGTGGTGGCTGTGCAGTCATCTCTTTTCTTCCATACATTTTAGAGAGGTCCAGTTTGATCATTCCACTCTTCAAGTTTGATGCTGTCCCTCCATTTAGTCACCTGTCTTGGTCATTGCCTTGATCCCCTCACAAAGCTCTCCATGGTCTTCAAGCTTGCTCTAAGGAGTCCAGACTTCATCACAAATCCTGTCAGGCCCACAAGTCTTGGGAGACAAGGCAGATTCTGCCAAAAGTTTGTTAGTCTACAAAAATCCCTAATGAACAAAGATGCAAATAACTCCGAGATGTCATTTCTTTTCTCTTTGCTTCTAAGGAGGGCAAGAACTCAAAATTTCACAAACAGGTCTAATGTTTTTCTTTCAATGATATCAATTAATGAACACACTTCTACAGCCCAAGCTCTTGAACCCTTCAACACATGTGTTGAAGCCAAAAATATTGTCATGTGCAGAGAAATCAACAAGCATGTTTCTGTATGAAATATTTCTTGCAAAATCTATTTCAAAAACCTATTTACTCCCAGTAGTTACCCACAAATTTCAATCAGCACACAAAACAAAGCCTGCAAACAATTTTCACCATCACATTTACAACAGTTGGTCTGCATAAGCATCACGCTATGTGCTGGGCATCACTCTCTAGCTTTACCATGTCTTTTCTTATTCCTGACACTGCTAACTACTTTCCTTGCAGGAATCCCCACACATCCTTCAAAGATGACTGCTCAGCAGTCAAGGCTACAAAACTGGACACCTTGGTGGCAGATGAAAATGTCACAATAACTTGTGCTAGACGCCTATTTTACAACCTCAGTCTACCAAGAGGTGCACCAACAGTGCAGCGCACAGCCAGGCCCAGACAGACAGCAAACACAAAGCATTCCACTGGAGTTCAACACACAGCGATTCCACTGGAGTTCAACACACAGCATTCCACTGGAGTTCAACACACAGCGATTCCACTGGAGTTCAACACACAGCATTCCACTGGAGTTCAACACACAGCATTCCACTGGAGTTCAACACACAGCGATTCCACTGGAGTTCAACACAAAGCATTCCACTGGAGTTCAACACACAGCATTCCACTGGAGTTCAACACACAGCGATTCCACTGGAGTTCAACACAAAGCATTCCACTGGAGTTGAACACAAAGCATTCCACTGGAGTTCAACACACAGCATTCCACTGGAGTTCAACACAAAGCATTCCACTGGAGTTCAACACACAGCATTCCACTGGAGTTCAACACAAAGCATTCCACTGGAGTTCAACACAAAGCATTCCACTGGAGTTCAACACACAGCGATTCCACTGGAGTTCAACACACAGCGATTCCACTGGAGTTCAACACACAGCATTCCACTGGAGTTCAACACAAAGCATTCCACTGGAGTTCAACACACAGCGATTCCACTGGAGTTCAACACACAGCGATTCCACTGGAGTTCAACACACAGCGATTCCACTGGAGTTCAACACACAGCGATTCCACTGGAGTTCAACACACAGCGATTCCACTGGAGTTCAACACACAGCATTCCACTGGAGTTCAACACAAAGCATTCCACTGGAGTTCAACACACAGCATTCCACTGGAGTTCAACACAAAGCATTCCACTGGAGTTCAACACAAAGCATTCCACTGGAGTTCAACACACAGCGATTCCACTGGAGTTCAACACACAGCGATTCCACTGGAGTTCAACACACAGCATTCCACTGGAGTTCAACACAAAGCATTCCACTGGAGTTCAACACACAGCGATTCCACTGGAGTTCAACACACAGCGATTCCACTGGAGTTCAACACACAGCGATTCCACTGGAGTTCAACACACAGCGATTCCACTGGAGTTCAACACACAGCATTCCACTGGAGTTCAACACAAAGCATTCCACTGGAGTTCAACACAAAGCATTCCACTGGAGTTCAACACACAGCGATTCCACTGGAGTTCAACACACAGCATTCCACTGGAGTTCAACACACAGCGATTCCACTGGAGTTCAACACACAAGCATTCCACTGGAGTTCAACACACAGCGATTCCACTGGAGTTCAACACACAGCGATTCCACTGGAGTTCAACACACAGCGATTCCACTGGAGTTCAACACACAGCATTCCACTGGAGTTCAACACACAGCGATTCCACTGGAGTTCAACACACAGCGATTCCACTGGAGTTCAACACACAGCGATTCCACTGGAGTTCAACACACAGCATTCCACTGGAGTTCAACACACAGCGATTCCACTGGAGTTCAACACACAAGCATTCCACTGGAGTTCAACACACAGCGATTCCACTGGAGTTCAACACACAGCGATTCCACTGGAGTTCAACACACAGCGATTCCACTGGAGTTCAACACAAAGCATTCCACTGGAGTTCAACACACAGCGATTCCACTGGAGTTCAACACACAGCGATTCCACTGGAGTTCAACACACAGCGATTCCACTGGAGTTCAACACACAGCATTCCACTGGAGTTCAACACACAGCGATTCCACTGGAGTTCAACACACAGCGATTCCACTGGAGTTCAACACACAGCGATTCCACTGGAGTTCAACACACAGCGATTCCACTGGAGTTCAACACAAAGCATTCCACTGGAGTTCAACACACAGCGATTCCACTGGAGTTCAACACACAGCGATTCCACTGGAGTTCAACACACAGCGATTCCACTGGAGTTCAACACACAGCGATTCCACTGGAGTTCAACACACAGCGATTCCACTGGAGTTCAACACACAGCGATTCCACTGGAGTTCAACACACAGCGATTCCACTGGAGTTCAACACACAGCGATTCCACTGGAGTTCAACACACCAGCGATTCCACTGGAGTTCAACACACAGCGATTCCACTGGAGTTCAACACACAGCGATTCCACTGGAGTTCAACACACAGCGATTCCACTGGAGTTCAACACAAAGCATTCCACTGGAGTTCAACACAAAGCATTCCATTGGAGTTCAACACACAGCATTCCACTGGAGTTCAACACACAGCATTCCACTGGAGTTCAACACACAGCGATTCCACTGGAGTTCAACACACAGCATTCCACTGGAGTTCAACACACAGCGATTCCACTGGAGTTCAACACACAGCATTCCACTGGAGTTCAACACACAGCGATTCCACTGGAGTTCAACACACAGCATTCCACTGGAGTTCAACACACAGCATTCCACTGGAGTTCAACACACAGCGATTCCACTGGAGTTCAACACACAGCGATTCCACTGGAGTTCAACACACAGCGATTCCACTGGAGTTCAACACACAGCATTCCACTGGAGTTCAACACACAGCATTCCACTGGAGTTCAACACACAGCGATTCCACTGGAGTTCAACACACAGCGATTCCACTGGAGTTCAACACACAGCGATTCCACTGGAGTTCAACACAAAGCATTCCACTGGAGTTCAACACACAGCGATTCCACTGGAGTTCAACACAAAGCATTCCACTGGAGTTCAACACACAGCGATTCCACTGGAGTTCAACACAAAGCATTCCACTGGAGTTCAACACACAGCGATTCCACTGGAGTTCAACACACAGTGATTCCACTGGAGTTCAACACACAGTGATTCCACTGGAGTTCAACACACAGCGATTCCACTGGAGTTCAACACACAGCGATTCCACTGGAGTTCAACACACAGTGATTCCACTGGAGTTCAACACACAGCGATTCCACTGGAGTTCAACACACAGCGATTCCACTGGAGTTCAACACACAGTGATTCCACTGGAGTTCAACACACAGCGTTCCACTGGAGTTCAACACACAGCGATTCCACTGGAGTTCAACACACAGTGATTCCACTGGAGTTCAACACACAGCGATTCCACTGGAGTTCAACACACAGCATTCCACTGGAGTTCAACACACAGCGATTCCACTGGAGTTCAACACACAGCGATTCCACTGGAGTTCAACACACAGCGATTCCACTGGAGTTCAACACAAAGCATTCCACTGGAGTTCAACACACAGCGATTCCACTGGAGTTCAACACACAGCGATTCCACTGGAGTTCAACACACAGCATTCCACTGGAGTTCAACACACAGCGATTCCACTGGAGTTCAACACACAGCGATTCCACTGGAGTTCAACACACAGCGATTCCACTGGAGTTCAACACACAGCATTCCACTGGAGTTCAACACACAGCGATTCCACTGGAGTTCAACACACAAGCATTCCACTGGAGTTCAACACACAGCGATTCCACTGGAGTTCAACACACAGCGATTCCACTGGAGTTCAACACAAAGCATTCCACTGGAGTTCAACACACAGCGATTCCACTGGAGTTCAACACACAGCGATTCCACTGGAGTTCAACACACAGCGATTCCACTGGAGTTCAACACACAGCGATTCCACTGGAGTTCAACACACAGCGATTCCACTGGAGTTCAACACACAGCATTCCACTTCAAGGTCCTCCTCTTAAGCTCCCTGTGCCTTCGTTTGGCTGTTGGGCTTTACCTCTGGAAGCTTGACAAAACCGTCTCATCACCATGGAGCACCAGAATCTGCATAACTTTCCAGATACGTCATCTTGCCTAACTTGGTGCCTTGCATGTTTTGTATATATATACATGTATTATATACACAGCAAAAATAGCTCTGCTGTCTTCCATCACCTCTTCACTTTTCATCAAGTGATCACTGCACAATTCTGACTGCCTGGTCAATCCATGCCCCAGTTCAGACCTGGGGAGCCATCAAGCAGAGCTTCATCACACACCACTCCAGATCCAACACAAAGCACAGCATCCGAGTCTGAAGTTGCCAACTTTCACTGCACCACACACGAAGATGCTTTCCTCATCTCTCGCTGGCGGATGAGCAAGTTGTCCTTGTCCTCTGCATGCTCATGTTCGCTGTCATCATCGTCGTCATCTTCGATGACATCAAGGGCCTCTTCGTCAGTGGGGAGAGGGAGGTACTCTCCCTCCACCCCCCAGTAGCGTTGGCAGGCGCGGTTGGCCAGGCGCTGTCTGACAGCATCTGGAAGGTGGGTCAGCTGTGATGCCAGACTTGGGGACTTGGCAATCACCTGAAATGGAGAAAAGATCCAAAGATCATGATACCATGAATTGCTGCCCCCCTTTTTTTGCCTATCAGCCTTTGTAGGCTATTTAAAGTCAATGCCTACCCTCCTTTTTCGATTTCAGTATTACCAAGTTCCAATTTCCGTATTTCAGTTCCGATTTCAGTATTAAACCGTGCGACAGTGCAAGAAAACAAAGCAACTTTAATCATTAACCAGGGACCAAAAGATAAAACAAAACATACCTGATTTTATGTACACTATATACAATAGTTCTGCAGCTTGTTTACTGTGACAAAGACTGGTAGTAGGCACTTTTCAGGCCTTTCAGGTCTTTGACACTGTAGTTTCTGTCAAGGGCTTGTCCAGGCCTGGACTTGGCTACCACCAAGGCCTCCAAGGTGTCGGATCCCATGCTGCCTCTGAAGTGTGTTTTGTTCTTTCTCACGACTGAGAAAATGCGCTCACAGTGAGCTGATGAGTGAGGGATTGTCATTATGGCAAGCATAACCATGGGGAGGTGTGGGAAGAGGAGGTCTTCCCCTACACCTACACTCAGTTTGTCCAATGCCGCCATTGGGAGGTTCAGTTCTACTGTCAAGTCTACCATCATCGCCTCAGCTCGAATTACGTCGATGTCGATTTGGGACACTTTCGAAGGAGGCGGTGTAAAATATTCACTGATAGGTTTTTGCGCTGCTGCGACCTTCTTCTCCGCATTTTTCTTCACATGCTTTGGGCCTTCAACATGCCTTTCGATATCGTTGGCGCCACCACTGGAGATGCTGAACTGGTTATCACAAGTCGTACATTTGACAGTGGAGTCAGTGGTGCCGCGGACTATAAATGGATACTTCTCCGAGTACGCTGGAATGTAGACCTGCGACCTCCGCTGTTTCTTCGATAATTCAGAAACACAATCGCTTGGCTTTCGTTTTGACGCCATTGTTGCACATGAACACTGCACATACCGGCACTCTCCGGAAAAACAGTTCGTGCGTTGCGCTTGCGCACTGTACGAAAATGACGTCACTCGGCAATTTTCGGAAATATTTTCGCGCGCTGCGCCTGCGCATTACAGAACAAACGCATTCGGCAATCATCGGTAGAGCGCTTCGGAAAACGATTCGCGCACAGCCACAGGCCAACGATTTTGGAAATTATATTATTATAGTTTTTATTTTGATATTTCCGGAACGCAAAATAAACTCCCGTATTTTCCGGAACGCTTGCCGATTTTTTTAAATTTCCGGACAAAATACGGAATTTCCGTACGGGTAGGCAGGCCTGCTTGTAGGCTATTTAAAGTCAATGACTATAAAATCACCCGAACATGTTGGAGTAAAAGCAAGTCAAGTCCCATTGACCTAGTTATCCACCTCTAATGTATCTCATACGAGACACGATGGCCCTATTCTTACCCTCAGCCCACTGAGGGTATCATGATACCAGCAGACCTGGGTACCCCAAATTTTGCCTCTGCGTACTCACTGGTTCAGATATGTGTTTTTTTTTTAACTGTGCGTATTTTTTGCGCAGACCGACAATTTAAAAATGCAGCTTTTGACGATCAGTTCGGTCATCATCACTTCAGCACGGATTACTTTCTCCTCTCTCGATGTTACAGACTTTGAAACAAGAAAATTGTCCAGCTTCGGAATGCCTGCTTTTTCTTTTTCTGCCTCGACTCGTTGTTTGTGATCTTTCCCAGAACAGTGACGGGCAATAAAGTATCCAGAATGGGAAATACTGAAGTCACAATCGCAATAATTGCATCTCGCATGGTGCACATCTTTTGCCGATTCGACGATACCTGGCATCTGCCGATACTTCGGCAGAAAAACCTGATTTCGCATTGTCTTTTTTGCGCTGCTTGAAGGCAAAATTCCTTTTCTTTTCGGCATGGTGACCGTGAGATTTCTCGCGGACCGTGTGTCTAACTTTTCCAGAAACACAGCGTTGTTGGTAGGAGCGCTATGATTGGCCCTGAATGGTCAGTGGATTACTGTCAACCAATGAAACTGCTGATGATACAAACTGCTCCATGGGAAAGAGTCACGAGCAGCTCTCCGTGCCAGACGTGCACTTTATTGCACGAAATTGCACATTTACAAATACGCAAAAGCTGCATTTTTTAACCATATTTTTTCAGAGGCATGCGTAATTTTCGTATTCCATTTTCTCTCCCGTATTAATACGCATAATTCGTACGGGTACCCAGGTCTGTACCAGTGGTAAACTGCCACTGTAGGACATCTGCTCCCTGTCTATGGAAGTCTCAATACATAAAACAGGGCAGGCAACAGCTCGGCCTTTCCAACTGCATGACCGTTGTTGCCTGGTAGTTCTGGTGATGTCACTTTACTGGTGAAAATTACGGAGAGAGGTTGCCGGGAATGTGAGTTACGAGACTTCATGTGACTGTCAAGTATTCTTTCGTTGTGTAAGGTCAAACATTGTTCACTGAGATGTTCATGTTTAGACAAGAAGGGCAGAGCCCATACGACTCACATGCTTGACCTTGACCTTTACATGACCTTCAAGGTCAAGGTCAAACAACTAAACCTAGCAATGACATAATAATAATAATGAATAGCATTTGTATTGCGCACTTCTGTGCAACTCAATGCGCTGACATAACCACATTCACACGCAGACATTCAACAACAAGCTTACCAACATAATACAACTTACAGACCTGAGAGTGAGAATGGATACAACAACATACATGATCATGAGAAGAAAAATCAAACAAAAGCCAGTCGAGACATGTGAGTCTTCAGTTGCGACTTAAAAATAGAAAAAGTGGGTGCGTCACGCAGGCCAGCCGGCAGCGAGTTCCAGACAGAGGAGGCATTGAAACTAAATCTACGCTCACCAAAAGATTTTGTACTACATTTAGGAATTTTGAGAAGCTTTTCATTTGCTGAACGGAGAGAACGGGATGGTTGATATGTGCGAAGGGATGCCGAAAGATACACAGGAAGAGTACCATCAAAATGACGGTAGGCCAAAACAGCAATTTTGTACTGGCAGCGGAATTTCACAGGAAGCCAGTGTAAATGCCTAAGCATGGGTGTCACATGATCGTGTTTTCCCTTCCTCAGCACATCATACACTAAGAACTGCTTTACACATTTTTCCTACCAAAATACATGTGACCTTGACCCAAGGTCAAGGTTATCCAAGGTCATGCAACACAAAGCTGTTAATTCAAGACATAGGAAGCACAATGGTACTTATTGGCACCTTCTACCATGAGATATGGTCACTTTTAGTGGTTCACTACCCCATTTTGGTCACATGTCATAAGGGTCAAAGTGACCTTGACCTTGATGATATGTGACCAAATGTGTCTCATGATGTATAACATGTGTACTACAATGTTATGAAGTTTGGAAGAGTTATCTTCCATAGTTCAGGGTCAAGGTCACTTCAAAATATGTATACAGTCCAACTTTAAAGAGCTCCTGTGACCTTGACCTTGAAGCAAGGTCAAGTCACTACGTATGTTTTTTGATGCCTTGTCATCCTACACCATTATGCCAAATTGGGTGTTGATAGACTTAATAGTCTCCAAGAAAAATCCAACGTTAAAGTTTTTTTAACGGACAACAGGACGCCCGGACGGACGACACGAGTGACCTAGTATGAAAGTATAACATGTGTACTACAATGTTATGAAGTTTGGAAGAGTTATCTTTCATAGTTCAGGGTCAAGGTCACTTCAAAATATGTATACAATCCAACTTTAAAGACCTCCTGTGACCTTGACCTTGAAGCAAGGTCAATCAAACTGGTATCAAAAGATAGGGATTACTTTGCCCTATACACCATATATATAGGTCAGGTATCCAATCTCAAAAACGTTAGAGAAAATTGGGAAAATGTGAAAAATGGCTGTTTTTTAGACAACATTTACGGCCCCTGCGACCTTGACCTTGAAGCAAGGTCAAGTCACTATGTATGTTTTTTGACACCTTGTCCTTGATAGGCTTAATAGTCTCCGATAAAAATACAACGTTAAAGTTTGTTACGGATGACACCACGCCCGGACAGACGAAACGGGTGAGTACATAGACTCACTTTTGCTTCGCATGTGAGTCAAAAACCTCCTGGACATATGGACAGAGATGAGCAGTAAATTAGTTATCTCATATTATAGGCATTCTGGCTACACAATGATCAGTTTTGAAAAACCCATGTTCGTGTTCTCAGAGATCAGAATATCTTTCAATGCTTAATAAAACACAACAGACTATCAAAGTCACCAAATAAACCCACATACTTCCAGTTGTCACAATTCGACAATAACAGTTAAAGCAAAATTTTGATTCGAAATTATGAAATTCAAGACTTTTTCCAGGCTAGGCCAATGTGACCAAGTGTCAATTTTCAACAATTTTACCAGGTCTGGAAAAACAAATCAGTTTTCCACAATGTTTCCAGACTTCTTGACTTTTGTACAGACCATGAGGATGGAAGGATTACTGACCAACATGGAATCAAACTCCCAGGCAGTTGGATGGATGGATGGATGGATGGATGGATGGATGGATGGATGGATGGATGGACAGATGGACAGACAGAGGGAGTGAGTGAGTGAGCTTTATGGTCTATCAGCCTCTGTAGGCTATGCAAGGCCAATATGCATGAAAATCACACTAAAACTTTTAAACTCAAACCAAGTCATGATGTCCTTAGTTATTCACCTGGTATGAGTTGCATAGGGAGACACGGTGGGTCTATTCTGACCCCCAACCCACAGGGAGGCTTCCAGGCAGAGAGGTGAGTGACAATAAGCAAAAGATGAAAAGCTGCAAGTCACTCTATCTTTACCTTGTTGAGTCTGCCCTCTGGCAGGGAGCGTCGGCGCTGCGCCTTGGGACAGGGCAGGGCCGCCAGGCGCTGGCTGAGAGAGGTGGGCAGGTGGGTGCCGTGGCTGCAGCTCAGCAGGTAGCCAATGATTGGGATGGGCATCGGCACTGACCAGGGGTCAGGTTCCGGCTCACTCAGGTCCTGGAAACAGAAATGTGTTGTGTCCAAGTGCAATTAAAGTTCTTCTTTGGGTTTTTGATGTTTTTCACAATTGAGGTGATGTAAGCTTGAGGAGTTTTCCATAAAATTAAAGAATGTCATTAGGGATTAGACTGAGTTCAGACTATCCATGAAATTCAAGAATATTTTGGGGGGTAGGTTGAACTGAGATTATCCATGAAATTAAAAAATAGTTGTTTTGACAGTCAGATAAACTGAGCCAGACAATACTTATGGTGAAAGTTTCCTAACTAGAAGGTTTCAATGAGAAATTCAATGGACTTGTCCCAAAACTTGATCACAGGGGGACCTTACCTGAGTAAGCTGATATTCAAGTAAGGCATTCATCAGCTTCTGGCCTTGGCGATCCTTGAAGGCCAGTGGAGACCTGCCATCCTGACAGGAGCAGAAAAAGTGTTGGAAATCACACAGACACATCAACCTCCACTGGACTTTCATATGTAGTAACGGTCACACAGAGTCCTCCACACTGAATTACATAAATTAAAGAAATAAATATGCATCTAAAAAGTGAAGATGAAATAATTTCTAGATTGACATGCACTATTTCACATGAGCACTGTACAGAAAAACTGTAATAATCCTATTCAAATTCGCTCCATACTTTTCATTGTGTTCTTTTCAAGAAGAACCATAGAGAAACAGCATGGCTAATCATATAGACAAAAAAAAGTATGCAACAAGTATGAATGAATAGAGTTTTACAGCCTAACAGCTTTTGTAGGCTATTTAAGACCACTGACCCAAAAAAATAATCTTTAGAGTTGGTGAGAGTAACAGCAAATCAAATACAGATTTCCCCAGTTATTCGCCTCTTACAAGTCACCCAGGGAGACGCAGTGGGTCAAACCTTACATCAAAGCTACTGGAGGATGAAGCATACAAGCATTAGAAAATGTTCTCCACACTTTGCAGACAAAAAACTTGACCAATTCAAGCTATCTAGCCTCCTGTGTGTTGGGGGTGAGAATAGACCCACGGAATCTCCCTATGAGATTTGTAACAGGCAAATAACTAGGGATATCGTGATGATTAGGGTTTACTCTAAACTATTCAAGTGATATTTCTGCTCAATGGCTTTCAGAGCCTTGAATGGCTGACAGGCCATAAAACTCCATCCATCCATCCATCCAAGCAATGTCTCTACCTTGTCCATGGTGAACTCTGAAGCTCCGTAGTCCAGCAAAATGTCCACCAGGTCCTTGCCGTTCTCCATGGCATGGGCGTAGTGCAGGGCTGTCCGGTAGGACTGTAACAGTAAGCCACAGTCAACCATGTAGCTATCTATGCAAACTCCTCCTCATACTCATAGCGAGTCCAAACATCAAGTTCCCTTGAAAATGTCAAAATAAACAGGGAAGAGCAATTTTTATTTAAATGTAACTATGACCTTTAAAAAGTGTGTGTAAAAAATTGTATGACAGTCACTGACAAATCTGATCATCCAGTCAGTATCCATTCATCAATCCATTCATTCACTCATTGATCCATCAGTCACTGACAAATCTGATCATCCAGTCAGTATCCATTCATTCACTCCTTGATCCATCAGTCACTGACAAATCTGATCATCCAGTCAGTATCCATTCATCAATCCATTCATTCACTCCTTGATCCATGCGCTCGCTCATTAACATTTGCACAATCCAGTCATCTGATCTCTTCAACTTGCATTCATCCTTCATACACCTCTCTTTCAGTCCATCCAACTTGCTCCCCATTCTTCCTCTTTCCTTTCCCCTCTGCTGCGGTCCATCCAAATCTCAGCCTTCATGTATGCGCGCGTGTGTGTGTGTGTGTGTGTGTGTGTGTGTGTCTCAACCAAGTTTGTCCGTCTGAATGTCCGTACATTGGTGTCTATATGCCCATTTATCTGTCCACACATCCATCTGTTGATCCATATGTCTGTTTTTCTAAAATTACCCCTCCATCATCAACCTAAAGGTGCAACATATATCCAGAGCTGCTCAATGCCCCAATCATCAACCTAAAGGTGCAACATATATCCAGAGCTGCTCAATGCCCCAATTATCAACCTAAAGGTGCAACATATATCCAGAGCTGCTCAATGCCCCAATCATCAACCTAAAGGTGCAACATATATCCAGAGCTGCTCAATGCCCCAATCATCAACCTAAAGGTGCAACATATATCCAGAGCTGCTCAATGCCCCAATCATCAACCGAAAGGTGCAACATATGTCCAGAGCTGCTCAATGCCCCAATCATCAACCTAAAGGTGCAACATATATCCAGAGCTGCTCAATGCCCCAATCATCAGCTGGAAGCCCTGGATGCTGGACTTTTGGGGCCTGCTCATGTAGCTCTTATTCCTAATAATGAAATTCCATCCATCACACATCCATCAGTCCAACAATTCCAAGTGACACACCTGGTCTCGGACCGAGTCCAGGCGCTGTTTCTGCTGGTAGACCAGAGTCTCTGCCAGCAGCACCGTCACCGAGGTGTGGCCGAGCAGCACCGCCTTGTGGAGGGCCGGCTGTCCCGCCCCACGCCTCCGCGAGTCTGCTAGGCAGTGCTCCAGCAGGTTGCCATAGCAACAGTTCAGCTGACGAAAGTACATCAGCATCCTCACAGACTCCCCATCCCCTGCCTCCACAGCAGTGTGAAACCTGTCTATCTGGTCCTGGAATAGAAGGAGACGCATTAAACAAAAAAAGGTGGAAATGAGGTTTAAGAGCAAGAATTTAGAGATATTCAACAAGAGTATTCTAATATGCTTTTCTTCAACAGTTGAAATACAAGTGTTTGCTGGAAATCATGATGGAGGCAATACAACCTATGTAAAGTCAAGGCCATGATTGGGATGCATACTCCAACATTTCACACAAATAGGTTTTAGAAAATAAAATTTAAAAAATCCATGAAATGTTTTTGCATTCCATTTTTCATTCACGAAAAAAAAAAAGTGTCAACGATGCAGGAAGGAGGCTGCTAGGCACTTGTCTCAAGAGCTACAAACATGTTGGTTGACTAAGGAAGACAGTGGAAGCAGACATAAGGCATTCTCTAAACAGAAGAGTTTTCTAGCACTCACTTCATACACAGGCAGGCATCGGTAGAGAGGGTCCAGGGGACAGCTGTCTCCTTCAGAGTCCAGACTCTGACAAGAAACAAAAAGTCCTCTTGTCAGTCAGCACTCCGACAAATTGCCATCAATACCACAGACTGAATTACAAAAGGGAAGCATAACTACCGTGTGGTGCAAAGTTATTTCCCTTCTTGTTACCCCACGACTAGAAGTAAACTCATGTGGATGTCATGATTTTCAACTGCGATGATCAGTTGATCTGAGTTTCAAAGCTAGCACCTCATGTGTAAAAACTCAGCAGTACTGGCAAAACAAGATCAGCAATAATTAATTCAGCAGTACTGGCAAAACAAGATCAGCAATAATTAATTCAGCAGTACTGGCAAAACAAGATCAGCAATAATTAATTCAGCATGGCTGCTATTGAGAACGGACAGAATTACCTTGATTGCTGGAGGAATGAACTCATAGCCGTGGAGAAGCAAAACCTTCCTGTTTTGTCCATCTTCCTTCAGCATCCACTGCATGACAGCCTGCACAGATGAATGAATGAATGAATGAATGAATGAAGTTCTACTGCCTATCAGCCTCTGTAGGCTATGCAAGGTCACTGATCATGAAAACCACTCCAGCTGGCAAGTCACTCTTTCCCTTGTCATTCGCCTCTTGCAAACTGTGCAGGGAGACACAGTGGGTCTATTCTTATCCCCCAGCACACATGGGAAACATGCACAGGAAACTTCGTTGTGACCCAAGTCTTTCCAAGCATATGCAAGGAAAAAGTACTGCACAATTACTGGGACATTGCTGCAGCCATATGCTGTAGCATATCAATATCATTCTAGGCAGAACATGTTTCCATCATGTGTGTGTGTGTGTGTGTGTGTGTGTGTGTGTGTGAGTGTGTGTGTGTGTGTGTGTGAGTGTGTGTGTGTGTGTGTGTGTGTGTGTGTGTGTGTGTGTGAGTGTGTGTGTGTGTGTGTGCGTGTGTGTGTGAGTGTGTGTGTGTGTGAGTGTGAGTGTGTGTGTGTGTGTGTGTGTGTGTGTGTGTGTGTGTGAGTGTGAGTGTGTGAGTGTGTGAGTGTGTGTGTGTGTGTGTGTGTGTGTGTGTGTGTGTGTGCTTGTAAACCTCGAAAAGTGGGTTCTTTAACCTACCAAAACTTCCGGAAAATGGGTTCCCAAAAAAAAGTGGGTTCCTAAAATGGGACCCCATTATTTTTTCATCGGATTCGGTATCTCCATATCACGAAACGGATGCAGCCAGAGTGGCAAAGCTGGACCCCATTTGTTGATTTGCAACTTCAAGGTGTGTGAGAACTTCACACACTTTTCTGTGTGAGCCAACCAGTAAAAGGACGAAAGTGTGTGAAAGCAAGGAGAACAACTCTGAAGCAACTTCCGCCTTGCTCGCACCGCGTTCGACGCCATTTTTTCCAGTTCAATGTGAGTATTGTATCAGTTCTTGTTTGCTTTTTTGGGGTGGTTTTCTCACTTTGCAGATGTCATTTAACATTGAAGCACTGTATCTAAATTTTTAGATTAAGTTGATTGATCATTTTAACAAGCGAAAGGCACGTTCGTAGCACAAAAAAGTCTTCATCTGAGATTGAGTTGAAATGCAGTCACAGCGTGACCGAAATGTAGGTCATGATGCTAACGAGGCTAATGTCTTCGAAATGGCTTCGAACGAGTGTATATATATCTTTATCCCATTCTTGAATATGATATATTTAAGCTATTCTAACTATATTTGACCAAATTACGTTAGAAACAGCATTCGCGATTTCTAAGTGAGCGCCGCCATTTTCTTGACCTCCATTTTGGCGACTGAAATGTATATTAAATGAATGCATTATATTATGTGGTTGTCTTAACATCTTTAAATAAAGTAAGTTAACTTTAAGTGTGAAAAGCTAACAATGTTCATTTTTAGCACATATTCAAGAAGAAGATATCGATATATATATATATGCTCATTTCTAAGCCTGCCTATCACAGCAATGAAAGGTGCATTAATTTTCTGCGATATGTAGTCAAAGGGGAATTAACTCGTTTTTTTAACTCTTCAATGGTAAAAGAGCAGATAAATGCCCTTTGGTCACTAGACAGATGAGCGTTCGGCTTACGGACATGCGGTAGGTTTAAAGAAGCACTTCAGGTCCCCTGGGCACTGCCTCTCCCACATGAGAGTGACCATCATTGAGCAAATACACGTGGACGATGCCAACATCAGAAAGCGGAGAGAGAAGTTCTGGCGCTTCAAGCTACGAACCAACTACCCTGAAGGACTGAATGTGTTTTAACTGAGAGAAAGTGAGATGGATGGGAACTGATGAACACTTAAGGAGAGAAGAGAGGCGTTGGAAGGTAGAGAGAGAGGTGGAGAGAGATGAGAGAGCGAGAGAGAGAGATGAGCGATCAGAGAGAGAGAGAGAGAGAAACGAACGAACGAACGAACGAGCTTTAATTTTACAAGGGTAAGTGAATTAGGCAGTGGTGGCCGTTCCTTAGCATTCCGCCCTTGAGGCAAA
>JAWQFJ010003532.1:0-34227 GCA_034096865.1 Theodoxus fluviatilis | reverse complement strand
ACAGGTCATGGAAAACCTGGAAAGTCATGGAATTTGATTTTTCATTTTCCAGGCCTGGAAAGTCATGGAATTTCAACTTAGGTCATGGAAAGTCATGGAATTTAAGAAAGAAAAAAAAAGAAAGAAAAAAATACGTTTTCTAGGCTGTGCTTCGCGCGATACTCTCAATCTAATTTTAAACGCTGAGCACGTCAGGAAAACGTGCCCTTGCATCCCATTGGTTAATTCTGAAGGCTCCTGTGCCTTCTGCTTCCTGATTGGTTCTTTGGCTAGGTGACCTCGTTTCATTTCCACGCCGGTCCGGTCAGTTGGTTCAAGCGAGGACAGAGTGAAAAGAGCATGTATTGTTTGTGGTGCAGTGTTTCTTTGAGAATCAAATTATCATCATGCCTGGAAAGTGTCGCTTTCAAGACTCTTGGACAGGAGACCCTGAATACCGTGAGTGGGTCATGCGAGCGAGAGTGGATGGGATGGCAAAGTGCCGATTTTGTGAAAAAGACTTTGCTGTATCCAACATGGAAGCGCAGCGTTGAAAAGCCACATGAAAGGTGTCGCGCACCAGGCGCGTGCTAAAAAACACCAAGAAGAAAAGAGCAAACGTCAAACACGAATATCAGATTTTGTTCAAACTGCAAAAAATGCTGAGACAGAGAGTGCTTCAAAGGTGGTGGTTCCAGCTGGCGCTGCTACGCCGGTCGAAACTAGGCCTGCACCCACTGGCAGTGGCAGTAGATCTACTGGGATTGACACTTTCTTGACAACAGAGGACACCCTGAAAGCAGAAATTTTGTGGACTTTGAAAATGGTCATCTCCCACTTCTCATTCTCCAGTACCAAAGGAATGAACGAGC
Organism: Theodoxus fluviatilis; assembly: GCA_034096865.1. NCBI lineage: Eukaryota > Metazoa > Mollusca > Gastropoda > Cycloneritida > Neritidae > Theodoxus > Theodoxus fluviatilis. The sequence continues at coordinate 33,376 of JAWQFJ010003532.1, read as the reverse complement.
TGTTCCGTCGCATGTTTCCCGACAGTGTCATCGCCTCCAAGTTTGCCTTGAGTGAAAGCAAAGCCTGGTACTTGATAACTTTTGGTCTGGGGCCACATTTCTTAGACATGCTCAAGGCAAAGGCCCGGTCTTCTGATTCTCTGGTGCTGCTCTTTGATGAGTCCCTGAATGCTGAACTTCAGAAGAAACAGCTGGATATCCATGTCCGATTTTGCTATTTACCATTTGGCGCTGGATCGAAATGGCGACCGCATATCTGTTTCAAAATGTTGCTGTTTCTAACGTAATTTGGTCAAATATAGTTCTGGTTTAATTAGAATAGCTTAAATATATCATATTCAAGAAGGGGATAACGATATATATGCTCATTTCTAAGCCATTTCGAAGACATTAGCGCCATTTTGGTAAATAGCATGACCGTCAAAATCACACAATGATTCATGGCGAGTAAGAGCGTGACGGCGCAGATGCGATTTTGACGGACAAATCAGCTGAAATTGGTTAGTTTATTGAGGTTTTTGTTTCAGTTTATGCTAGAACAATCAGATAGGAAGATATTTATTGCAATATTTTGCACACATTGGAAAAAGTATTGTAGAACTCGGGACCTTCAGCGAGTGCTAAATAGACGCCGCACGCGATGTTCGAAGAAATTTCATCAGACCGGAAGTGGCCGTCGGTTCGATAGAATCCACTTTTTCTAGGATTCGCACATATCAATAACACAAAATACCAATGTAACATGAAAGATGAAAGTCTTTCTGAGTTGTCTAATTTTTTTTAACTAGTGGTAGGATTCCATGGTAATTTGTATCAAATCTTTGCGCTACTACAGTACTAGCCAAAATGCACTCGGCAATACCACTTCACTTTCATGGCTAATTGTGGACAATCCACAAAATATTGTGAATAAAAACAAGAATGAAAGTTGTTTATGAAGCAGAAGGTTTCAAGAACATGTGTCGTGTAGTTTTGTGTTAATCCGTCTTATTTCCGCTGAGAACATACAAGCCGATTACGTAAAAAAAAACACCCTCCGCCACTACCGACTCGTGGTGGCTCGACGGAGTTTGCATTTCGCGACTCGGGTTGGTCTCTTCTAAACACTCGTCCGTCGAAGTTTCTCATTTGATCAAGTTGAAACTTTACTACTCATTAGAGAAAAGATTGCTCTTTCGTTCGGTGTATGTTTGAACTTCCGGTGAAAATCGAAAGACGAGTTATGGATGAAAGTTCGAACGTCATCGGACATTTTGTTAAAATTTGCTCACTCCCGCTTTCGTACAGACACCCTCGGATTCTACAAGATTTCCCCCTTCCAACGCTATATTCGATGTTAATGTACGATGAATCTACTTTTTGTCTAGCGCCCGGATTGTGCGCTTGAAAGGAGAAAATAGGCGGAAATGTTCCACCTGTTTGTGCTCGATTACCACATTCAGCGTGCGTTAATCGTTGAAGCACCAGACAATTTGAGACAAAAGTATCATCATTTTAAGGAGTACTTGTTTGAAAATGTTCTGCATTTGTCAGTTTTTGAATCAATCTGCTGTAAAAATAATAACAAGAATTAGATTTTTTTTTCAACGGGTGTATTGTGCGTGAGTTTGGTCGTGCGCCATACACTTTTCTCTTTAAAATTGTCATGTATCACAGTACGCTAGGTCATGGAAAATGTTGTTGAAGGTCATGGAAAGTCATGGAAAAGTCATGGAATTTTGTATCTAAAAACCTGTACGAACCCTGGGTCTGCAGAATGGCTGTCCTGACACTGGTCTGCAGAATGGCTGTGCTGACACTGGTCTGCAGAATGGCTGTGCTGACACTGGTCTGCAGAATGGCTGTGCTGACACTGGTCTGCAGAATGGCTGTCCTGACACTGGTCTGCAGAATGGCTGTGCTGACACTGGGTCTTCAGAATGGCTGTCCTGACACTGGTCTGCAGAATGGCTGTCCTGACACTGGGTCTGCAGAATGGCTGTGCTGACACTGGTCTGCAGAATGGCTGTCCTGACACTGGTCTGCAGAATGGCTGTCCTGACACTGGTCTGCAGAATGGCTGTGCTGACACTGGTCTGCAGAATGGCTGTCCTGACACTGGGTCTGCAGAATGGCTGTCCTGACACTGGTCTGCAGAATGGCTGTGCTGACACTGGTCTGCAGAATGGCTGTCCTGACACTGGTCTGCAGAATGGCTGTCCTGACACTGGTCTACAGAATGGCTGTGCTGACACTGGGTCTGCAGAATGGCTGTGCTTACACTGGGTCTGCAGAATGGCTGTGCTGGTTGAGGGTAAAAAGGTAAAGGCATGGTTTTATACAGCGACTCATTACCTATGTCTGGCTCTCAATCCGCTTTACGCTTTACTCCCTACATATCAATAGTAGTAAACTCTTAGGATCCTGTACTGCCCATAGCAGCCCACCCTGCTCAGTCCTGTACTGCCCATGGCAGCCCACCCTGCTCAGTCCTGTACTGCCCATAGCAGCCCACCCTGCTCAGTCTTGTACTGCCCATAGCAGCCCACCCTGCTCAGTCCTGTACTGCCCATAGCAGCCCACCCTGCTCAGTTCTGTACTGCCCATAGCAGCCCACCCTGCTCAGTCCTGTACTGCCCATAGCAGCCCACCCTGCTCAGTCCTGTACTGCCCATAGCAGCCCACCCTGCTCAGTCCTGTACTGCCCATAGCAGCCCACCCTGCTCAGTCCTGTACTGCCCATAGCAGCCCACCCTGCTCAGTCCTGTACTGCCCATAGCAGCCCACCCTGCTCAGTCCTGTACTGCCCATAGCAGCCCACCCTGCTCAGTCTTGTACTGCCCATAGCAGCCCACCCTGCTCAGTCCTGTACTGCCCATAGCAGCCCACCCTGCTCAGTCCTGTACTGCCCATAGCAGCCCTCCCTGCTCAGTCCTGTACTGCCCATAGCAGCCCACCCTGCTCAGTCCTGTACTGCCCATAGCAGCCCACCCTGCTCAGTCCTGTACTGCCCATAGCAGCCCACCCTGCTCAGTTCTGTACTGCCCATAGCAGCCCACCCTGCTCAATCCTGTACTGCCCATAGCAGCCCACCCTGCTCAGTCCTGTACTGCCCATAGCAGCCCACCCTGCTCAGTCTTGTACTGCCCATAGCAGCCCACCCTGCTCAGTCCTGTACTGCCCATAGCAGCCCACCCTGCTCAGTCTTGTACTGCCCATAGCAGCCCACCTTGCTCAGTCCTGTACTGCCCATAGCAGCCCACCCTGCTCAGTCCTGTACTGCCCATAGCAGCCCACCCTGCTCAGTCCTGTACTGCCCATAGCAGCCCACCCTGCTCAGTCCTGTACTGCCCATAGCAGCCCACCCTGCTCAGTTCTGTACTGCCCATAGCAGCCCACCCTGCTCAGTCTTGTACTGCCCATAGCAGCCCACCCTGCTCAGTCCTGTACTGCCCATAGCAGCCCACCCTGCTCAGTCCTGTACTGCCCATAGCAGCCCACCCTGCTCAATCCTGTACTGCCCATAGCAGCCCACCCTGCTCAGTCCTGTACTGCCCATAGCAGCCCACCCTGCTCAGTCCTGTACTGCCCATGGCAGCCCACCCTGCTCAGTCCTGTACTGCCCATAGCAGCCCACCCTGCTCAGTCCTGTACTGCCCATAGCAGCCCACCCTGCTCAGTCCCGTACCTCCCATTACCGCCCACCCCATGTGGCTATTACTTGACTGATTTTTTCTAGAAAATGCATAATCCTTATAGGACTGGGGAAAGAAACACGTGAATGACTTACACTTACAGGACCTTTAAAGTTAACATGGTGTTTAGGAAGCTCCTTTTTTAAGACGATTTTTTTCTTTTGTTGGTATGTCATTGACGTTGACCCAACACTCATGAAGTCATGAAGGTGTATCATAGATGTGCACCTTGTACATTCATACTCATGCATGCACACGCAGACTTAAAACACATACTCATGACACAGGGAAGCAGCTGATAGGGAATTGCAAGAATTTATTAATTCAGAGTTCTCCCATCCCAGGGATCGAACCACGACACTCCGCCTCGCACATAATCAAATGCCAAAGCTTGCTCGCCTACATCTGCTTGGCAAAAAACAGGGCTTCAGTAGGCGAGTAGAGGTTGAGGAGCTGACTATGCACTCATGCAAGAGGGGAGACTACTGGATATGGGGCTGCCTTTACCCCCTGATCACTGAGCAGCTTGATCAATCCTTCACTGGGCAGTTCAGTTCAGTTCAGTTCAGTCTCTTAACCCTGAGATGGGTTGTTGAGGCACCACTGATGACTTTCGGACAATCTTCCTCCATCGATCTCTATCCTCTGTGGCTCGCTGTGAGTCAGCAAAGGTCAAGCCTGTCCACTCTTTGATGTTGTCTTCCCACCTCTTTCTCTGCCTGCCTCTCCTTCTCCCATCTGGTACAGTACCTTGCAGGATGGTCTTGGCCAGCCCACTGCCTCTTGACACGTGACCGTACCACTTCAGCTTTCTGCTTTTCACGATTGAGAGCAGGTCTTCATACTGTCCGAATGCTCTCCTGATCCTGTTGCTGACTTCCTCATTCGTGACATGGTCTTTATATGAGATGTTCAGAATCTTGCGGTAGCATCTCATTTCCAGGGCTTGTATCCATCTCTGTAGTTCAGAGGTCACTGGTACCTCACAACAAACGGCAACAGACATTTAAGATGCACACAGTCAGGTATCAGCGCCAACTCCACTCCCTGGGGAGCTTTCCAACCCCCATGCTGGCTCATGGCCACATACAAGGGTACAGCATACAGTTGATGCAAACGTAAATTCATCCACATGGCTCATCAGGTCCTATGGGAGTAATTGCGAGATGCGGATTGCCATGAATGAATACTCTTTGCTGGAACAGTCTTGACCTGTGTCACTAGCCTACAGGTGTGTTGGATGGTTCCATGGAGATGGTGTTTGTCCAGGTCTCCCATAGTCTGCTTCTGTACTTTCCTACTTTAGGGCACCTTGCAGTACCTAAAAACCTGGTTACCAGATTGTCTGAGACATGATTCTTGGCACATGATAAGGCTGCAGAGTAGAAAAGTGAGAGTAGAGTTTCTGGATACACATCATGGTCAAACTTTGAAAGTTATTCATCCATTACACTGGAAGACCATTGCGGGTGATTCTTAGAATATGTATGGCATTGTTTTGTTATGTTCTGTGTGTGTGTGTGTGTGTGTGTGTGTGTGTGTGTGTGTGTGTGTGTGTGTGTGTGTGTGTGTGTGTGTGTGAGTGAGAGAGAGAGAGAGAGAGAGAGAGGCAGGCAGGCAGGCAGGCAGGCAGGCAGGCAGGCAGGCAGGCAGGCAGGCATTCAGACCAATTGGGAGGGAGGGAGGGAGGGAAGGAGGGGTATGAGATGAAAATTCACATATGATGGTCATGGCTTGCATCTGTGTTGTGTAGATTCCACACGTTTCATTATCCCATTGCCTCCACCCCTGCAGGAGGAGCTGATATACCACGTCATAGGGAGACACCTCTTCAAGAGAATCACAGCCAATCTGGACCTGTTCCTGCGCCAGTTCAACCTGGTGCAGTACTGGGTGGTCACGGAGGTGGTTCTCTGCCCACACCTCAGCAAACGGGTCCATCTCCTACGAAAGTTAATCAAGCTGGCTGCCTAGTGAGTGCACACCGTTTGAACTGCTGCTCTTGCACAACATTCATCTCCTCTGCATGCTCCAAGCAGGCTCAGCGCATGGAATCTTTGACGTTGGAGAGAGATGAGAAGGGGAGGGAATGATGGAGCAGGGAGCGCCTTCTTGTTGCATGTTTGCTGTCTAGAAAAGATCAAATGTGGCACCTTTTGAAGCAAGTGCAAGACTGAACATCTTAATTAGTCACTATCCAAGAAGACGAAAACACAAAGTGTATGTGTATTCAGTTTTTGTGTGTGTTTTTTCGCACTTTATTTAGAACTTGTAAGTACATGCTTTTACCTCTTGTGTCGGATGAAGAAGTTTTAGTTTTAAATTTACGCTTTTCACTTTGTCTAGTACATTTATCCAATTACATGTCTTCATTTTAAGGGGAGACCTGGCAGCTATATTACATATTTCTTACCAAAAATCTTTGTTCAAATTTTGATGCTGATTCTTGGTTCAGTTCATTTAGAATAAATGAAAATAATAATAATGAAGGCTGTATCTAGTGTACTTATGAGAATATTGGTAGTGATTTGACAGAAATAGGGGAAATGACATATTTTTCAAGAAATCAAATTAAAAATAATCAAGAGACTACACATCAACTTCTAACAAACTTTAATTTACATAAAATGGTGTCGCTCATGAACTTACATAAAGACATCATATCTATCTTAATCAGTAAAAAAAAACTATGACCTAGAATTGTTACTGAATGTTTCTGTCAGTGTAAGACTTGAAATTCAGATAATTCTCAGCAAATGCAGAATTTACCAAATGTTTTTCTATATAATTCTCATTATAAGATTATGGACTACGCATCTGTCTATAAAATATGTTACAAAAGACAGAAAGAGACTAGCACAAACACACATTTTTAAATTGTTTTCTTCATGAATCTACCATTGTGAAAAATCAACAGTCCAAAAAATCATCTGACAAACTTTTTGGAATGTTCCTTGTCACTGAAGAAGGACTTGGTCAAGTGCATTCTGTGAACCCGAGTCAGTATTGATTCTGACACAGTTTGCAATGAATGCATAATAGACTTGACCCATCGCATTACAGCATTGCGCTAAAAATAGTTTGCTCTGATACTATTTTTTTCTCCACTTTTTACAGAAATTATTCAGATGTCAAAACTTGTTTCCATTTCAACACAAACATTTTATTTCATCGAATAAACGCTTGTTTATTTCCTCAACGAAAGTAAGTTATGAGTTTCATGCAAAATAGTCTTAGAACTACTTTAATGGCATATGTCAGGGAGCAGATCGCTTATCCCACAAGCCTCTCATGTGACCCTCATTTGAATTTTTTCGGACGAAATCCTTCCATCACGTGATATCAACTGTGCTAGAGACTGTTTCGCCAGCAGGCGAAGTCTCTAGTGGACTAGAATGAGTCAAGTGTAGTGTTTCACAGTCACCTGCAATGAGTATAAATATTTTCCATCTTCAAGTTTTCAAAATAAACAAAGTCAGCCCAAATTGTCAAAATTCCACTGCTGTGTCTCCCCTGAACATGTCTTTGTTACAACAACAACCTAGAACTTGACCGTGTTATTTTGTGTATTATTGGGGAAAAGTATATACTTTTTATTAAAGGTAAATTTTGTCTTTCTTACTTCCGTTTGTATGTTGGCTCATAGCTTGCTCTTGTTTCTAATAAAACTAATCCTCTGAAAGTGCTAATGACATCCTGTGTTTTCAACTTATTGAATTGATTTTTGCATCCTTGCTTAGTTTTTTTGTGATCATTCTTACTATTTAACGAAGAAATGTAGGAAAAGTTGTAAATTGTTTGTTGTCTTTTTTTTGCAGCTGCAAGGAGTTCCAAAACCTCCACTCCTTTTTTGCCATAGTGATGGGTCTGAGCAATATTGCTGTCAGCAGACTGTCTCAGACATGGGAGGTAGGAATCAAGAGTTTCCCATCTCTTTGATGTGTGTATGTGTGTGTGTGCATTTATGTATGTGTGTGTGTGTGCATGTGTGTGTGTGTGTTTGTGTGTATGTGTATTTGTGCACATATGTGTATGTGTGTTTGTGCACATATGCATGTGTGTGTGTGTGCATTTGCATGTGTGTGTGAATGTGTGTGTGTGTGTGTGTGCATTTGTGTGAGTGTGTGTGTGTTTGTGTGTGTGAATGTGTTTGTGTGAGTGTGCATGCATGTGCAAGCGCAAGTATGTGTGCATGTGTGTGTGTGTGTGTGCACGTGCTCATATGCACGTGTGTGTGTGTGTGTGTGTGTGTGTGTGTGTATGTGTGTGTGTGTGTCTGGAGATCACATATGTCAATGAAGCTCTGCTAAGTAGATCTAGAAATGGTGATTGAAGGCTAGGTGTTGAATTTCTGTGTGATGGGGTAGATGAGTGTGATGTTTATTGGAGTTGAGTGCAGACTCTGAGACCAGTTTGTTGTTGCCTATGTGTTAGGCTTCATCTTCCATGGTGGTTTGAAAGCATAGTGGGATCTGAATGATGTAACTCACTGACTGCTTTGGGCCACCCCTGACGGAGCTACTGGTACAAGTCCAAAAAGCCTGGCAGCCTGGGCTTCCGCTGCTGATGGGAGCGTTGACTTGTTCCAGCTGTCTGTAACACTCAGTGGGCTCCAGTTCCAGGAATCTTCCATATGGTGATGGCTTCTAGTTGTCTCCCTTCACAGCTGAAACCTGTGGTCATAGAGATTTCTGTTACACATGGAATTACCCATGCAGAGTTCCTAGACAGGCTGGATTTCACAATTATCAGTTGTAAAGATGGTTTGTCATTGAGTACTGTACACCATAATTTTTTATATTGAAAGCTTGTTTATTACAGTTTTGATTTTGACTGCAAGTTGTATGTGAACATTTCTGTCAATAGCATTTATGTGTACAAGAACAGATTCCATATTTAATCATGCATACTGAAGGTTGTCTTGATTATGCTGGGATAAAACTGGTTTCGATAAGAGCAGATTCTGAGTATTTGTCATCAGTTTATGACTCAGGTCAACCAAAAACATTATTTTTAATTGCTCACAACACCCATGCTCCCTTCTAGAAACTGCCGAGCAAGTTCAAGCAGATGTTTGCCGAGTTTGAGACGGTGATGGATCCATCTCGCAACCACCGAGTGTACCGCCTGACCATGGCCAAACTCCACGCGCCAGTCATCCCATTCATGCCCCTCTTGCTCAAAGGTGCCTTGCTTGCTGTCGTGGGGAGGTCTCTAGTGGTGATAAAGGAGAGTGGTTTTGAGGAAATGAGTGCAGCAGACATGGTGGTTGTTGGGGGGTGAGGATGTTGCCAATTTTGTTACTTGCCTGCATTTGAGTCGGAGTTGTGAGGAATTCTTGGCAAGACTGGACATTAACACTTTAAAGATCAAAATGTTTAACCCTTTCAGATCCCCATGCTGGGTATGTCCATTGCTGTCTAGTGCCAATGAAAAGGAAATTATTTTAAAAGCTGCATGTAGCTTATACTTGTCTAAGTCATATGTAAGTGAAATGTATTTTTGCAAATGAGATGTTCTATGTGGTTTGCTTGAAAAGTGCTTGTGCTAGAAATTGTTAAAAATATTTTTATAATGACCATCCTTGGGATAAAAATGGCCAAAATTTTGTGTTAATGATAAAGGAATTACAAACTGACCTGCATCTGTGTTGAGACAACTGCTATGTATGAGGCAGTTTGTCTGCTGGAAGGCAGTATATGCTCATGGTTTTCCATGTCGAACCCTTCTAGTTCCCTAGAAGGCTTGTGAGACTGCAAAAATAATTAAGAGAATAAAGAATCACTATTGCAAGTCACGAGGACTTCATCCCTCAACTACCAATATGCAACGCCCAGGACAGGTCGAACAGATGTGCATTGCATAGTTGTGAGGAAAGCTTAGATCTCGCAAGGAATAGGCTGGTCTACGCACTTGTTAACATTTGCATCTGCAGATGTAAAACCTATCAAATGTTGGCACTGGCCTATTTGTTTTTTGAAATTTGACAAGTTGATATATTCATTTCAATTTATGCATATTTAATAATAATAATAATAATAATAATAATAATAAATAGCATTTATAATGCGCATTTCTTGCAAGAACTCAATGCGCAGGCATAGCCACATTTACATGCAGTTACTCGTCAGTCATACTACATAGCACAACACTCGTACGACTATCATACCAGGACTTGAAAAAAAACACTAGGAGGTTACAGAAAGCCAAGACGAAACATATGGGTTTTTAACTGAGATTTAAAAATGGACATAGTTGTTGCATCACGTAGGCCAGCCGACAGGGAATTCCAGACACTAGGGGCAATGAAACTGAAACTACGCTCTCCGAAAGACTTGGTACTATGCTTTGGAATTTTCTGAAGCTTTTCACTTGATGAGGGGAGAGAACGGGAAGGGTGATAGGTACAAAGGGAGGCCAAAAGATATGCCGGAAGGGTTGAATGAAAATGAAGGTATGCCAAAACAGCAATTTTGTACTGGCAGCGGAAATTAACGGGAAGCCATTGTAGATGTTTCAGGAGGGGTGTCACATGATCACTTGGATTCTAAATTTTTTAATAAATATTTTGAGGCAAGATGGCAAACACATAACTGGGTGACTGATAGCAACGAAACTGAGCACTCACTGAGTGCAAAATCTAATTTTGAAATCATTTTTACTAGCAGTCAGGTTTCAGAGGCTTAAAGCTGTGCTTATTGATCATGATTTTGTCTGATTATGCATAGATCAAATAGAAATAAGACAATATTTCTGTGAGGAGATGAAACTCATTTCTATTGACATGTAGTTCCCGCCTATTCATAGGCAGCCATGTTTCCTGTGCTACCTGACTAGTATCAGTGCATAGAACAGTGCTCTTTAATGAGAACAATTCTCTTTCTCAAGAAAACATGTCCCACATTATTGTTTAGTCAGTTGGTTGGTATACATGCTACAGACTTTTTAAATGTTTTTTTCTTCTTCCTTTTCAGACATGACATTTACACATGAAGGAAACAAAACCTACTTTGACAATCTGGTGAACTTCGAGAAAATGGTGAGTTTTCATTCAGGTTTTAGGGGTATATCCCCATTACGGATCTGTTGAACTGAATCGTTCCCACTAAAAGTAATAGGGCACTTTTTGCTTGGTTAGTTTTCCTGTGGACATTTCATCCAGTGATAGTTATGCTTCATTATTGCATTTTGTTGATATTTCCTTTGCACCTGAAGCTAATGATTGGATAAGGTTAGCCCAAAATGTAGGAAGAAAACAAATTACAATCAATTGGGGAGACCTCTTTGCTTTTGTTGCACAACTTTCTTATCTGTCTTTTTCAGCATCTGTTTGCACAGACCTTGAGAACCATCAAGTTTTGCAAAAGGCAGCCCATGGGTAAGCACCCCTCACATTTGCACAAGCTGTAGAAAGGGTCTGATGGTAAAGGTAAAGGTGTGATTTTATATAGCGACCTTCCACCATTGATCGGTGCTCAAACCGCTTTACACTTTACCCCCTGATCACTGGGCATCTTGATCAATCCTCACTGGTACCTCACAACAAACATAGTGACAGACATTTAAGACGGACACAGTCAGGTACCAGCACCAACTCCGCTCCCTGAGGAGTATTCCAACCCGATGCTGGTGCTTGGCCGCATACAAGGGTTAATCGCACTACGTTTTGCCAACATTGCCCTCACAGGTACCCGGTTTTACTCCTGGGTGGGGAGAAGCAATGCGAGTTAAGCATCTTGCTCAAGGATGCAACTCTGGGAACCGTGCAGCTTCGAACGCCGTACCCACTGGGAGCAAGCGACTGTAGGTCCAGCGCGCTAACCACTCGGCCACAGAGCCCCACTTGATGGTACTTTAGGCTAGTTTGTGCTGGTCCATTAGTTTGTACTGAGACTTTCAAGATGTCTTTATCTTCAGCCACTGTACTTGTACAGAGGAGGTAGAGGAAGACAAGGGTGGAGACGACGAGGAGGAAGAGCAAGATGGAGGAGGAGGAGGCAGGACACCTGTTATTGTAATAGCAATACTCTTTTCCTCCTGTTTGAACACAAATGTTTAAGAGCACTTTTGAAGCTGTTCTGTACTACTTCTGCACATTTGGAGAAAATGAGATAGCTCCTACACATTTCTAGATGTTGCAGCTGTAGATACTTCTTTCTGTCAGGTGTAAAGCGGGATAGCTGTGAGGGCAGTAACCTGTGATGCAGCATTTATGCAGTGTGGGGTTGAAACACTCCCTTGGGAATGAATACTGAGCTGGTGCCTAATGTTGTTATCCTGTCTGTCTGTCACTTAATTTGTCACCAGATGCCAGTTTAGGATTGATCCATTCTAGTTCACTAGAGACTTGGCCTACCGGCAAAAGTGTCTCTAGTCCAGTTGACATCACATGATGGAAGGTTTTCGTTCGAAATATGTAAATGGAGGTCACACAAAAGGCTTGTGGGATAGCCAATCAGTTCCCTGACATACTCCGTTAAAGTAGTTCTAAGACTATTTCGCACAACACTCTAACTTGCTCTTGTTGAGGCAATAAACAAGCGTTTATTCGATAAAATAAAATGTTTGTATTGAAATGGAAACAGGTTTTGACATCTGAATGATTTCTGTAAAAAGTGGAGAGAAAAATTGTATCAGAACGAACTATTTTTGGCGCAATGCTGTAATGCGAAGGGTCAAGTCTATTACGCATTCATTGCGAACTGTGCCAGAGTCACTACTGGCTCGGGTTCACAGAATGGGATTGATCTAGCAACCCACATAACAGAGGGTAAAGTGTAATTGTGGCTTGAAGCCCAGATGTGGAATTTGATGTTGCAGTATACAAGTGCTGCGTTTTCCCTTTTCTTGCCCATCTTCCATGTCTCAGCTCTTGCTCCTCCTCTTGTGCTCCTGTTCCTCCTGCTTCTGTTGATGCTGAACATGAATTTCTGTGTAGAATTGGAACTCCCTCCCACCCTGAAATCATCCCCTGACATCAACAGCTACATCAGGTAATGAGAGACTATTTTTGGATCAATTGTATCATATATGGACCTCAAGACATTGTTTAAGGGCATACCGATGTTAGTATTTCAAATAACTAAATAATACATTTTTGATAACTTGGTTCAACACCTGTGAAAGGGTAGTTGAAATTCATGATAATCGAAGTAAATCTTTCAAATGATGGGAGGTAAAGTAGGTAAAGATTTTACAAACGTCCTCTTCTAAGATGCTGTAACTGACACCTGTGATACTGTAATCATTATCATATTGCAGTGCATAAGGATTGTATTTGATATGTTAGTTAATGTTCTTGTGTGTGTTTACATGCAACTGCCATAGAAATACTACAGACACTGAGGGGGAAAATCTGTTATTTGCAAAGTACCTTTTTCTAACGTTTTTCCACAGAAATGTGTTTAGCAGGAGCTCTCAAAGATATCAGATTACCACACAGGAATGCAGGAGTTCCTTGTTTGAAAATTTAAAAATGAGGCTTGTTCATTACACTTGACATCAACATGATTAGAAATTTATCATCATCAAAGGGAAAGCAATAATTGTTGCTGTCTTTGTTTTCTTTTTTTTCGATTTTAGCTTCTGTATACCAATATTGCTCATCCAAATTTGCAGTGCACCAGGCTTAAGTTACAGAAAAAAACCTTACTGATACAGTTTGTAGGTTGAAAAAACCTTACCGATACAGTTTGTAGGTTGAAAAAATGCCACGTTCGGGGACTTCAATTGCTAATTTTGACATGGATTTTTAAGTTATGTCAGTAGTTTGTTGTTGATAAGCTTTTGTGTAGTATTAGAATGTCTTACAATGCATTCTGTATAAGAATTTCTTGCATTAGTTACAATGCATTCTGTGATTCATCTGTTGCAGTAAGTGTGCTTAAGTATTATATTCCCTCAATTTTCTGCAGAAACATCCAGGTGATTGACAACCAAAGGACACTGACAAGGTTGTCCCACAAACTGGAGCCCAGACGAGCTTGAGAAGTGCCAGCATCTGATTGGCTTGCTGAGAATGCTGCCACCACTGCTGCCCTCTGCTCATGATATGCTGCTGCTTCCCGCCAAGCAATTTGCTGCTTTTTTCTCTCTTTTTTTCCACCCTTTTTCTCTCTACTTGATGAATAGACATTTCTTTTACTTGAAGCAGATACTTCTTCCAAAGATTTTGCTGATTTCAGCTGGAGCTGAAAGTTATGCATTCCAGACTGTTCATTGGCATCATACACTGAGGCATGTGTATGGCGGGAGTATGCTTGATGAAGTTATTGTCCCAGTGATCAGCAATTCGCTCAGTGTTTGCATGGTTCTGTCATGCTGGTATTGTTTATCTATCTGTTGTGTGCTGATTCACATTCCCACGTTTTGTTGCTTTGCCACGATGGAGATAAATTTTCCCTGGGAATTTTTTCTGTAATTGCCTCTTCAATTGTTCTTACCTTGAAGGCTAAAATGTTTGTGTCTGCCTTTTTGCTATGGTGCTCAATAAGTCAAGATGTAATGTTGCATTGTGGCCACATTCTAATCATCACTAATGATAATTGTTCAGGATGATGAAATGTTCATGTTGAATGGAGTGGAAAAAAGCTACCAAACATTGACTGGGTTGTTTAATTGTTAGTGCTGTGCTTAGACAATGCATGGTTTTCCCATGCCAGAGTGATCCTTCCTCACAAGGACATCTGCTTTTCTCATACTTTTGGTGCCTGCTCTAGCTAGGAGTGCACACCAAGCCCCAAACAGTATTGGGTAGCGCTAGGAGACATCTAGCAGATGAGCTGCATTTTAGGTGCAAGTTCTGGTTCCTAGCTAGAGTCAAAACTCTGCTGGACATAGACAGAGGTCAAATGTCATCTTCAACAGTATGTGTAGAGAACTGCTTTTGTCTTGTTGTTCTCACATGCTTTTTCAGACAAATTAGTCACATGTATCAATGATCATTTGTTCATGTCTTGTTGCTGTTGTTGTGATGGTGTTGTAATCATCATTGTTGTGGTCATAGTTTTGGTTGTATTGGTTGTAACAGAGACTTGAGAAAGGACGCTTTGGAAAAGAAATACTGTTCATGATGAATCTTAAAGCCTGTTAGCTCACCAGGACAAGCACCAAGTTCAGATGGAGATCTTGTGCTGCAAGCATCTTCAGTAACTACACCTACAAGTAGGTTTGAAAGACACCATGGAAATAATAAAAGTAGTCATGACTCCAGGAAGTTGTGAAAACAATCTATGCATGACTAGGAGGAGCTGTCTATGTTCGTGCATGCATTTTGTGTGTGTGTGTGTGTGTGTGTGTGTGAGAGAGAGAGAGAGAGATATATATATATATATCACAGAGAGAGAGATCATAGAGAAAGAGATATCACAGAGAGAGATTATAGAGAGAGAGAAAGATCCAGGAGTTATCACGACATTCATTATTCCATTTCTTTAAAGCTAAATATGTCATAGAAGATCATCAACTGACTTGAATACACAACATGCTAATTCTGGCTGGAATGGGGGAGTTTCTCCATTCTATCCGAGACCTGTCTTCAAGGTGCCAATGTCTCTCTACAATGGCACGAAAATTGTCCTGTGGTGTGCAGGTTTTATGGGTTCATCATGGATGTTATTGCTTGAGTCTGACTTGTGCTCGTACGTAATATGTTGTACGTTACCCCCTATTTACAACTGGTTTTGCTTTCCTCATTCATTTTGGCTTGTGATTTTATTTTGTTGCCGATGTTCAAATAGGTTGTGCAGGATATGTTTGAATACAATAAGTTTTTTATCATATATGTCTTCAGGTTGGAAGATCCCTTTAGATGACTTTTCTCCTGATCACATCAATGCAATCAACTGAACTTATCAGAATTATCATGAAAAGTAGATAGATAAATAGAAAAAATAAAAATGTTTTCTTTTTATTTGGACAGTGACAATGGAGTGTCACAGTCGGAATGTTGGGCCACTGGGCCCCAGCTTTGTGTATTCAACGTTTACTAAGCTTACTCTCTACTGGTTAGAGCCTATTTCTATCAACCAATGAAAGCACGACACACATCACAAGCTGGTCAGCCATCAATGCCAGTGGGGGGGGGGGGGGGGGGGGGGGGTGGGGGGCATTTATTTTGGGGGGTTATCTTGGTACTCCGAGGGTTAAGTATGAAATGTATAAAAATAGATTTATAAGAAAGCATTAGCATAGATTATACTAATTACCATTTAAAATGGTCACCTAACCACAATTTATTCCATTTTAAATACAAACTATCTTGGTCTTGATTAAATGTATTAGAACAAATATTGACACATCAATCAACAATCACAATGCCATGTCCCGATTGTGGCACTTTACTGAAATATAAAAAAATTCATTTATTTGTTTCTTTGGTTCATGTGCCAATTTTACACATTTAATCACCTAATTACTACAAATTGAAAAAGTAAAATAATCTTGTCAGAGACAGATTCTTAATGAAGATTGCAGGAAAAAGAGCATATATTGAGATTTCGCTCAATATTCTTATTTTGTAGTTGCCCACTCTATATGAATAACAGATTTTCCTAGAAAATGCTCCAAAAAGATCATGTCAGCCCGCCATGTGCAGGCTTGAAACACAAGCAGTACTGCAGTGAAATATGGTTCAGATCTTTTATTGGTTGATATTAGCCATCTGCAACTGCTGTCCGTTTTGAATTGATGTCGTCTGCTGCTTGAAAAATCAACCTTTGATAGGTGTATCCAAGGCACATTAAAATTGTTACTAGGGAATGTACATGCGGTGCTAACTAAGCAAATTAATGACAAAAATAATTAGTTTTCCACCTTATTAAAAACACAGAACGAAAGAACAATTCACTATGGTTAATATTTGAGAAAATGATTTTTTTTCCAGAATAATTCTTTCCAGAGGGATCTTTCTACCATATACATTATATTGTGACACAAGTAATAGAGAAGCAATTGATTTTTACATGGAAATGTGATTTTCTCTTGTGTCAAATCATAACATAAATTATTAGATCAATGTGTACACATACACCCCCCCCCCCCCCACACACACACACACACACCCACACCCATGCATCCAATTAGAGTTCTGTATCGGAAATCCTCAAAAAGAATTGGAGACATGGGGGTGGGGGTGTTATGGTGGATTGAATACTTTCATCAGTTCATTGATACTACCTCTTTTCATAAATCATTGGCTTTCTTTCAAAATGTATTCCTGCATCCTTAAAAGGGGATCAAACTGATGCAAGAAAATATTCCATTTTTTCACAGATATGTTAAAGAGAAAAAAATGTTGGTCCATATCTTTGGTGGCATATGTTATTCTTGGCCATCATTAGTCCTGAAAGCCCAGCTGCCAGGAATTTCGGTTGATGAAGCAGTCCTGTTTGAGTGTTGTACTTGGCTGCCACACTGTGTGAGGAGTGCTGGTTGAAGCCATGCCTTTCTTCAGTGACAAGACAATAGTGAATTTGTTGTGTGAGGTGAAAAGGTGACAGTTGAAGGAGAAATAGACACACATGCTTTTGTCTGTCCATGGCTTCACCCCTTTCACTGGCTTCCTTGTCCATCAAATTTAGGATTTTCTCAACAAAACTGTAAAATGTATCGCCACTTGGTTTCTGCCAGCACCTTGTTTGCACATCACCATATCTGAAGGAGGTATCGTATCACCTGTCAAAATGCATCATCTTCTAGTCCACAAATTCATGCAAGCAAGAAAAGGTAACATGTAAATAAAGCAGCAGTTACTGAAATACCATGCAGCTATGGAACTGCCAGAGACTGTAATGGAATGTTAATGACATATTGGTGGTTGGTCAAAAATTATTTTGATTACCAGCTGGACAAATTCGTATCTTGTACTTCAGTTATCTGGCATCAGTCTTGTATAATTTATGTAAACGGCCCAGATATGCAATGTGAATGTTTGCATTTAATGGATGCCATTTTTAGAAGACATTGATAATTGTTTTTGCTTTCAGGGACATTTTGTCTCATTTTGTTGACAAAAACAAAATGCAATTTTGAACAATTGGGGTGTTGTTGGTTAGATGTGCTGACAGACACCATTCAATGGACTGAAATGTGGAGTGCATGTTGCAGTGTGTTGGGTCATGCTCCACAGTTGAACTGATTTTCCACCCGAAGTGCCTGTGTAAGACTCTACTCTCCCACAGTGTTGTTACATTTGCTCAATGCAAGCAATGCATCAACATTCCAAGATCAAAGTTGGCTCATCATTGGAAAACTTTCCATAATTTCTGTGTGTTTTGCATGTGATACTTGACTGCTGGTCTGTCTTAACTTATTTCTATTCCTCTTGTTTTTTTAAGATACATGTACTAGACATTCATTTACATTTTGTTGAATGTATTTTCTTATTTCATCTATGTCTACATTTAAGTTGAAGAAAACATTTCACATTCCAAAGACGTGGATCACTTTGCAGCAAAAGGTCTTGTTGCTTTATAGTTGGAGAAGGACCACTGTGTTGTCACATTGCCGCACTCCTGTCATTGATCAATCACTCCACATTTGTGCCAAAGACACCATTTTGTACATGGTCCTTCACCTCAGTTTGGAAAATGTGGAGAGAATGCTCTTGTGGAAGACCATGGATGGATATGCAAGCTGCCTACTGTGCAGACGTAAAATGGAAAACAGATGTTGAGACTGGTACCTGTATTTGCTTTGATTAATGGTACATGAAGATGTTTTCCTGATGTTTTAATATCAGCCCGGTCCAAAAATGTATAAAGATAACAGCAGAATTATAATATTCTGTTCCTTTGACTTGTAAAGACCCATCTTTTCTTCCAAATGGAAGGCTTTAATATGATTGAAATTCAAACAAGCCATGATATTATTCTCTTCAAATTTACTATGAATAGGAACTCTGTAAATTTATTGTGATTGATGTCATGGATTGTTTGAAATTATTTTAAAATGTGATAGTAGACATGTATAGGAATGGTTGTTTTGAATTTGTAAAAAACAACTTGGATAGATTTAAATGAGCTGCGTTTTGTTCATCTGGTGTGCTTGAAGCCAAGCCAGGCATCTGCACACTGCCTGTTGATGCTGACATCGCCCTGCATGCTCTTTATCGTTTTGAAAAGGACACAGCACTGGACTTTGCAAACAAACTGTTTGATGATAGGTCATAGTCATACACCTGTTCCCTGGGCAACACACTGCTTCAAATAATTTGGTAGTTGAAATTTTTTACTTGGATGAAAGTAAGTACCTCTGAAAAAGGTACTGTCAGCACTTAGGAAAAGAATGTTGATTCTTGTTAGTATAGTGCATACAGTTTTTTATGTGTACATGTCTTTTAAAGAAACGTTGGTGCAAGTTTCAATCTAATTCAAATGACACTGTTATATATACCTACCTAATGATAAGAAAGCACTCTACTGCTGTTTACACATGTGTCGTTTGTTAACTGGAGTTTTGTTGTTGTGTAAATATGTCATATTCTATTGCTGTTCAAGATATTTCATGCATTGCATACATTTGTATTTCATCAATGATGTTGGCATACTTTCTGTGTGATACAGTTGCATTTATCCACGTCTACTTTATTCCCTTCTTTATCAGAACAGCATTGGAATGTGTGTGAGCATTTAAGCAGGCACTACAGCATTCATGTTATTCATCAGTATTGTGTTTACATCCCCAAGTTTTTTAATGTGTTAGCTATGGTCACTTGGGTTATTTCATTCTGTCCGAAGGTAATAATCAAGCCTGTGGTTGTATTCCGAGGGCTGTGTGAAGAGACAGCTTTCCACATACCCGAGGCAGACTTTTCAAAGAAGACATGGTTTTTGGTGTGTGGGGATGGTGTTGGCTTACAATCGGATCCATTTTGGGCTGCAAATATCTCCCCCCCCTTTCAAATAATGTGAGCCAGGCCAGACTGAAACTTGCTTTTTTCCCTTAGGAAAGAAATGACAGTCTAGAATGAGGCTTTATATTATTTATTCGTTTATTATTTCACTTCTCGACAGCACAACTGTTTTCCTCTACCGTACTGCTGATTATCTAGAAAACACAACTCCCTCTGTTTCCATGTCAGTGTAGGTTCTCATCTGTGCGGTGGTGTGGGCAAGATGTTGACACCTTGCTTCCCCAGTTGTTTGCATCTTCTTTTTCACTGCAATTGACTCAATTCAGTAGTCCTACCAGAAATAACATACAAGGTCAACTAATATTGAAAGCACTATGTTTAGGCATGAGCACTTCCTTGTCTTCCAATTAGTTTGTGAAGTTACTCCATAAATCTAATGACCATTGGGGAAAAAATGAAGTTGCTAGAGCAACTAGATAGGTCTGCATCAGATTATTTTTCTGTGAACCACCAGAATCAACAGCATATGCTTTATGGAACTCCTCCTTTATTAGTTTTCAAGGTGAAAATGAATATGAAAATTATTAATCCTTTGTGCTTTAAAAGTGATTTCTTCCTCAGTTTGTTTTTCAAGATGCCTCCTGGTAGCATATAAGTGCTGCTTGGTGCCACTGTGCAAGTACTATGGAGTAAGCCCCCACAAGCACAAAGACCACAGCATTCCAGCTTAATAATAATAATAATAATATGTTTATTTATAAGGCGCACTTCCTCCACACAGTCAAAAAAGTACATAGTGGAGCTCTAGGCGCTTATGAGGGAGGTATTCATGCAGCACAGGCTGTGTTCGATTCTAAAGAACAGCATATTGTGTGGTACTGGGTAAAAATTTCAGGCTTTGATATTGCTAAAATAATTATTTGGCTCTTAATATGTTGATAATAACAAATTACCATTTGTACACGGTATTTCCACTTTTGGTTCACATTATTGTCATGGACATGCAGACAAAAAAAGCTGTATTGTATTCTCACATGGGCATTACTTCAGACACTGGCGTAGACTGGGTGCCCGAACTCTGAAAGTTTACCTATGATGACATCTTTTCTATGTATTCCCATTAAGGTGGTGAAGAGATTTTAACACTGGAAATTATTCAGAAGCTGTCTGGTTTTAGAGATCCCAAGTTTGTCTTACCTGTCCAAAGGTCGGCTGAACTGCCCTTTCCTTTTCATCAATGTAGGTGGGGTGTTTGAGATGCTGGAACTGTTTCTACTGAGATGGCTCAGGGCTTGATCAGAAAGTGGGATGTTTATTGTTATCGAAATTTTTTTCACCTTTATAAATCACAGTGGGAGGAAATAATTATATGTATAAGTAAGCTGTGAATCATATCTGAAAGTTGTATTCAGTAATGTCTTGCTGAAAATTTCTAAATTTCTCGAGTGGTTTATTTATGAAGGACTTGAGGCTATGGTGGCAGTTTACTCCTTGTTAAAGGCAGGCTGATAAGTGCTGATGTGTTTGTTAGTGATACAGATATTGTGATTGTACTTTTTTGTACATTTCAATGTAATGGCAGAACTTTTTGTTCCTTTACATTACTCATGAGTTCTAGATAACTATTGTCTATGCATTTACTGTGTTATTGTGCAATTTCTATTTTTGAATTGTTTGATGTTTAGTATTTTGTTGTGATAATAATGTTGCCGCAAGAAAGAAATCTTTTGATGTGACAAGCCATGTTGCAGTCTGTCTCTTGAAATTAAGTGAGTGCAGACTTATTTGCAATGTCATGCAAAAGTGCTTATCAGCGAGACATCCAAGTTCTATGATGAATTGTGTTTAATGGTGGTATGAAACCGCATTTTCCCAGCGAACAAGCACACTACATAGTAGTATTTTTCACAGAAAATATTTATAATTTACTTATTATGGAATCTATGCAGATCATTTTGATAGAAAAGTAGGAGGGAAAAATATGTATTTTGTAGTTAAAGAAATCAACAGGATGCACCATTACTCAATTAGTATATTTGATGATACAAAATCATCTAAACTTTATTATTGATATAATGGAACCCAGTGCATGGTACTGATTCAGAGAAAGGCAGACTTTGATGTTGGTTTTACCAATGTGAGAAGAAGAAAAATTTCCTTATGAAAATGCCTCTTAAGTTTCAGATGAAGGCCTCTGAGTTTTCCAACATTGCAGAAACTGTGTTTAAGAGATTTAACAGCTGTCTCAACTTTCTTATCTTGTTTATTAACTGTATCTCAAAAGATGCTCTGCAAATTTTTCATCAACCTAGCAAACTAAGCATGAGGCATGAATTCCCGTTAAACTATTAGAGCCATGTATGTTACTTTTTTTCAACTTAGAAAAATTTTCGGGTTTTTTTCTATTGCAGGGGGCCGCTATTGCGGGATTTTTTAAGGAAAAAAAAAACGAACATTTTTCTAAGTTGAAAAAAAAGTAACATACATTTTATGGTTTTTTATGCGTTTTAGGACAAAAGAATCAAAATTGCCTGAGGAACTTTTGTTGAAAAAATCCCGCAATAGCGGCCCCCCGCAATAGAAAAAAAAAGTTCAAAAAAAAAAGTTACAAAAATATTATGGTTTTTATGCGTTTTAGGACAAAAGAATCAAAATTGCCTGAGGAACTTTTGTTGAAAAAATCCCGCAATAGCGGCCCTCCGCAATAGAGAGCCGACCCCGATAGGCAAACCCTGTGAATTGTACGTCGTTCCGGCTATCCGCTCAATCAGTCAATGTAGATGAAAAACAATTGACATAAGCAAGTTGAGAGCTTAATAGATTTTAAATCTGTCGAAACAGGTGAATCAGCTTGATACACTTTACTGTGTCATAGAGAAACGTCAACAACAGTTTTTACCTCCATGCGCGCCAGTCCAGGAGTCAACCCGAAGATATTGCGGGTGGAAGGTAAACACGTACGCTGTTTTCTTACCTTGATATATTTCGGGGAGATGGATGGAAATACATGTTCTTCCCACTGTTGAAATGAGCATTCATTCCTCTGCCGATCCTGCAACTTTCAGCGTTGTTTGAGAAGTAACTGAGCGGGAAAAGCGATTTGTCGTTGACCAGTGTTTTCAAAAGTAGGCGCGAAAATGGTGCCATTCTGCGGGAGACGCAAACGCGCTGAAAAATTCGCATTAAATTACGAATTTAATCCCCTACACAAGATCAACAAAAACAAAAAGCATATATATCGAATCCTTGTCCATTTCTCATGAAGTAGGTGTGCTTTTTTTAGTCAAAAAGACAATGTTCTTTTTTGTATGTGGCTTCGATAGGGATGAACCCATCGTTTTTGACTCACATGCGAAGCAAAAGTGAGTCTATGTACTGAGCCGTGTCGTCCGTCCGTCCGGGCGTCCGTCCGTCCGTCCGGGCGGGCGGGCGTCCGTCCGTAAAAAACTTAAACGTTGGATTTTTCTCGGAGACTATTAAGTCTATCAACACCAAATGTGGCATGATGGTGTATGATGACAAGGCCTCAAAAAATATACATAGTGACTTGACCTTGCTTCAAGGTCAAGGTCACAGGAGCCATAAATGTGGTCTCAAAAACAGTCATTTTTCACATTTTCCCAATTTTCTCCCACGTTATTGAGAATGGCGACCTTAGCTACAAGTGGTATATAGGTCAAAGCAAGCTCTATCTTTTGATACCAGTTTGGTTGACCTTGCTTCAAGGTCAAGGTCACAGGAGCTCTTCAAAGTTGGATTGTATACATATTTTGAAGTGACCTTGACCCTGAACTATGGAAGATAACTGTTTCAAACTTAATCATTATGTGGGGCACATGTTATACTTTCATCATGAGACACATTTGGTCACATATCATCAAGGTCAAGGTCACTTTGACCCTTATGAAATGTGACCAAAATGGGGTAGTGAACCACTAAAAGTGACTATATCTCATGGTAGAAAGTGCCAATAAGCACCATTGTGCTTCCTATGTCTTGAATTAACAGCTTTGTGTTGCATGACCTTGGATGACCTTGACCTTGGGTCAAGGTCACATGTATTTTGGTAGGAAAAATGTGTAAAGCATTTCTTCGTGTATGATGTCATTGGTAGGTTCAGTTGTTTGACCTTGACCTTGAAGGGCACCTGAAGGTCAAGGTCATATAAAGGTCAAGGTCAAGCATGTGAGTCGTATGGGCTTTGCCCTTCTTGTTCAATTTGTCTCTGCTGTTGGACGGCCAATTGAACATGCTATATATAGATCGAGTCGATGAACGACTCGGCGAAGTAGAGAAGTTGAAGGGTAGTAAACTGTAAACATGCCATCCCGTCTCTACGCTCAGTAAAAAAATATTGTATTGATAACAGCATGTTAAGAATTGAACGAAGATGTCAAATTTGAATGTGCACGGTGAATTCGTACAATAGGTTTCCTCTCTTTATCAGACAAAGTGGAATTTGTGGTTTCATGCCGCGCTCAAATGATGATAAACTGTTGGCGTACTCAGTGAAGGGTAGCACACTTTAAACACGCCGTCCCGTCTCTTCGTTCAACGCAACAGATAACTTATGATAGCTGCATGCTCAGCAATGAACAGAGAATATAAATCTGAGTGTGCTAGGTGAATACGTTTCACACAATTCCTTACATCATAAAAACAAGTTGAACTGCTGTTTTCTTACTTTGATATCTTTCAATGAGTAGGATGGAAACGCATATTCTATCCACTGTTGAAATGAGCATTCATTCATCTGCCGACCCTGCAACTTTCAGCGTTGTTTGTAAAGTAACTGAGCAGGAAATGCGATTTGACGTTGACCACTGTTTTAAAAAGTAGGCGTGAAAATGGTGCCATTCTGCGCGCGACGCAAACACGCTGAAAACTTCGCATTAAAACACAAATTTAATCCCCTACACAAGATCAACAAAAACAAAAAGCATATGTATCGAATCCTTGTCCATTTCTCATGAAGTAGGTGTGATTTTTTTAGTCAAAATGACGATGTTCTTTTTTGTACGTGGCTTCGATAGGGATGAACCCATCGTTTTTTCAATTTGTCCCCGCTGTTGGACTGCCAATTGGACATGCTACTAACAGTGATTCCTGTCCAATTCTGTAAATGCTTCCTTTTGTTTTCTGTCTTTTAAATGGAGTTGTGCCAGTAATACTGCCTCACAACAGGGATTGCTATATAAAAAAGGACGTTGGATCTGTGGCCATTGCCTCTCACCAAAGCCTGGTTGGGTGCATGGAGTCTGACCCAAAGCTCTTTTTTTAAGGGTGTCTCAGTGGTGATGATACCTTTGCCCAGTGAACCAAGTCACAGCGGTAGAGGAATTGGTTTGGGAACAGGAGTTCTTGCAGTAAAGAGAGATGGATGGATGGATGGTGTTTTACGGCCCATCATCCTTTGTAAGCTCTGTAAGGCCATTAAGCACGAAAGTCACTAGAACAGTTTAGAGTAAACGCAAATCGAGTCATGATGTCCCTATTTATTCGCCCCTTATGAATCGTCTAGGGAGACACGGTGGGTCTATTCTTTTAACCCCCAACCCACTGGGGGAAATAAACAGAGAAGTGATTCATTGTAAGCTGTTTTATGACTCGGTGATCTATGTATAGAATGGTGGGGTGGATTTTTCAAATCCTCCAAATCTCCTCTGATATTTCTTTTTAAAAAAAGGTTCTTCCAGAAATGTGTGTACAGAATGTTATGAAATATATGAAATCCCTGTAATTTGTTTATGCCAAAGATGATGTGTTGAAGAAATTAATCTGACCTTAAGCAGAAATATGAAGTAGTGCGTCTTGCTAATGAAGCAGAATAATCAATAGTAACTGCCGCCAAAAGCAAAAAGCACTGAATATTTTGACTGCAAAAGAAGATCAGGCATCTGTAGTGCAGTGAAGAATGTGCTTCTTAAAGTTGTCAAAATCATCTAGCTAATGTCCCTAAATTTTACACCGAATTATTCATGGTGCTAAGTGAAAATTAGTGTTGCATCATTAACACTGTACTAGGTAGAGAGTGAAATATGTATAGTCTTCTGTAATATTTTGCCCCAAAATACTGCCTATCATCTGGTGCTCGTGTAGGCATTTCTTTGTTGATGATCCAAGTTTCTTATAGTGGAGGGGA
The DNA here is from genome assembly GCA_034096865.1 of Theodoxus fluviatilis. Lineage (NCBI taxonomy): Eukaryota > Metazoa > Mollusca > Gastropoda > Cycloneritida > Neritidae > Theodoxus > Theodoxus fluviatilis. The sequence continues at coordinate 7,707 of JAWQFJ010003532.1, read as the reverse complement.
GCACCCCTCATCATCAGGCTGAAAACTTTGAGAAAAGTGGCAAGATTTACACTGTGCGCCTTTCCATGTCCACTGTAACGCATATACATGTATTTAGAGGAGAACATAGCAACTTATATATTCTAGATGCTTCACTGTAGTTTGTAAAATCGAATGTGTTGGGGTTTTTCAAATGGAGGCAAACTTTTTTATGGATTAAGATACGAGATACGAGATACTTTATTGTCCTCATTGTTACAAGGAAATTTGTTTTGTCGGTGGCAAAAACATGATACATACATACAAAAACAGAAACGTACAAGAAGTTCAACACTAATTAACTCAATCACAGCGCTCAAGTTATGGAGTCCACACACTAATCATAGGCCATAAAATAAGATAGCATGCAATTGTATCATAATTCAATACTCTAACAAATGTAATAACACCATGCCATAAACTTATTTTCAGGACCAGAAACGCCAGTATGAAGTGTTTTTACATGTATTCCTGTTGTGTGGAATTTCCACACCAAATCCTAAATCACTGGGAAAATGAAATCAGTCACAACCTTGCAGTTCATATAAGCGTGTAGGTCTTTTGTTAAATGACTTGCATTTCGCAACTCAGGTATTAGAGGGTTGTGCAATTTTCCGAATAAATCTTTTCTTTCACACATGCATTGATTCATGTTTTAAAAATCTCCATTGGTGTTGGTATGTTTTTTTCTTCTTCATGTAAATGTTTGCCCAAACGAAGAAATTTCAGCCAACTACAGACTATCCAGCACACGAGAGAGATATGGCGCAAGAGACCATCAAAAAGTGAGCTTCAAAATGCCTCCAGATTCCCAATTCATCCGTTCCAGCCTTATGAATGGAGGAAGCCAGTGTGACCGACCCAAAATGCTTTTGAAAGCTGAAAAACTGATAGAATCCAGGGGCGGATCAGTTCATTTTTGGGGGGGGTTCCAAACTTTTTTTTGGAGGGGGGAGGGGGGGGGGGGTCCCGGGGGCATGCTCCCCCAGACAATTTTGAAAACCAGGATGCAAAATGGTGCATTCTGATGATGATCATTGCCAGTTTCAGGCAGCAGATTTTGTTACTGAAGAATACCCCAAAAAATTGACACTCAAAGTAAAAAAAAAAAAATTCTGTTGGGGGGTGGGTGGGTCCGGAAACCCCAGAAACCACCACCACCACCCGCCCCCTCGTCCGCCCCTGGAATCCAAAAAGCCACCCACCTCTTGCTCACTCATGATACTTCTTGTTCACCACTAGTACAGAGCCAAAACCCCACATGGTGTTGGAAAAGTTGACCACAGGCAGGAATCCAAGTCGTGACTTCCTGCTGATCTGATCTTTCCATGCTCACTTTCATTGATATGTTGCATATTTCTCTTTTTATTTCACTTCTTGCTCACTTTCCACTGCTGACTACCATTTCTAATGACTACATGAAATTTCATGCACTTGTGCTGACAAGACATATCCCTTCATCAGCGGAGTTGTTGTGGTCATCGTGCTCATGGGGTCTTCCCCTCGTACCAATTGCAAGGCCGGACCAAGCTGCGGTTCTGTGCTACGGAGAGTCCTGTCCTTTAGTTCGAGGGATACGGGAACCCCAGCCTGGGAATGAAATGACAACACAATTAACTTCAACAGTTCAGAGCCATGGTGAACTTCCCACTTATTATTTCCCAACATTGCACTCGCATGTGAGTTACTTTACTCTTTGTTGCTCGCTTAATTACTGCTCTTTCTTTTCTTGCCTTGTTTACTCTGCGCTCATTTTCTCTACTTACACTGCTGAGCTTGCTTGCACACACTACATGTGCTATTTCTTCCTCACTTTTCACTGTAATATTTAGGCCTACGCATTGTCAGTCGTCAGTTGAGTTTTTGCCAATTTCTCACACTGTTTTCCCTCGATCATTTTGCACATCCTTCACACCAACATTTCGTTCACTGGTGCTAGTGGTATTTCTCTCCTTTCTAATTCTTCGCTAAATGCTTGCTCATGAATACTTTTAAAAATATCGTTAGGCCTATTTCAGGCTGACTTGACGCCTTTTCATCCACTTACTCCTCGCTCGATTTTCGCCCTTTCTTTGTTCATATCTTGCTCATTTTTCGCATTTTGTTCAATTTTCGCCCAGGATAAACTCAATTCATCGACTTTTCGCTGTTTCTCTCCGACTTTTCGCTGTTACTCACTCCTCATAGTTACACTCACGTTTGTTTCTTGGTCACTTTCTTGAGAAAGCGTAATTTGCCCCATGTCAACTACTAGTGTAGACATTGTATCCAGGCCCGCATTGTCTCCAGTTGCTACAGTTTCTACTCCAAGTGCGGGCACTTCCGCAAGACCCATTCCTTCCCCGAGTATCACTCCTCACCCAAAACTTCGAGTACCGAAATATCCGATAGAATCTCAAGTGAAAATACTTCCTACTATATTTCACGAGAGTTTCTCTCTCTCTCTCTCTCTCTCTCTCTCTCTCTCTCTCTCTCTCTCTCTCTCTCTCACTACCCTTGTAAAATAAAGTTCGTTCGTTCGTTCTCACTCGCGCGCGCGTACGAGCTCACACATACACAGAGATGCGATCTATGTTTTAACACTCTCGTCATAAGCATTTTTCTACACGGTCGTATGGTCAACAAGTTTATATCGATCAAAGCAGAAGAGCTAGTTGCATGTACCACGCTAAAGCACATTCATTCGTACATTCTCGTCGCTAAACCCAAACTTGGGGGAATTAATTGTCATGCACATCCACTCGCGCGCCCATGTACGTGCACACGCGGTCATACACACAGAATTTTAGCGTAAACAAAAGGCGTCTTTTAACGAGAGATCGCTAAAGTCAATTCATCTTATAGCAGGAGAAGCATGCATGCACTGTCGCAAGGTACGAAAAGCATACATGCATGCAATGAATTCATATCATCCGAATATTTCAGGAGATGAAAATCTAAATATAATGTAGGCCTAACATAAAAATTAAGGACTTATGGCAATGTATACAAAAAGATGTACGTTTACTAAAACACAAAATCTATACAAACTGTGTGTATTTTAGTCGGAAAAACCAAGCATTAGAAAGTTGTGGGGATTGGATTTGAAATAGTTGTATTTCTTTCTTTCTTTCTTTCTTTCTTTCTTTCTTTCATTCAAGAAAGTTGAGTTTTGATGGCGATCGGCAGTGAGTTCCACGGTGCCGTGCCTGCAGGCATGATCATGATAAGCAGAAATAATTTGCACTGTCCACACCGTTTGAGCAAGCAGCCAATGGGTACCCACGTATTTCAAAGTCGTGCTCTTTTTCCATGAACAAGTATGTTTGTCCACAGAGCGAGCGAGCGAGAGAGAGAGAGAGAGAGAGAGAGAGAGAGAGAGAGAGAGAGAGAGAGATTGATTGATTCTTTATTTTTCAAGGATGAAATTTTAGGCATTTCTGCCTATCTTACAAATGAGCGACTTTTTTGAAAATTATCTCCCTTGCCGCCGCTTGGCGGCGCGTCGGCTCTAAGGGGCTTGGTTGGTACACAGGACAAGTTCTTTCGCGCAGATTAGACCTGAGTGTTCGAGGTTTTTTTAATTGTTTTCTTGCTGTCGCTTTCAAATCTGTTCACAGTACTAGGCTGGCTGGTTTACTTAGATGTGATTTTTTTTAATGCGTGCTAGCTGATATTAGGTTTAGAGCTTGAATTTTCAATGATATTACGCTTACAACTCCAGTGTTCGAACCAATGAAAACCACGGAAAGAGATGGCCGTTTCGTTCCTTGCATCTCATTGGCCAGCTTGTCATGAGGTCAGCCTGATCACGCGCTGACCTCATGACAGTTGTAAGCGGAAAAAGCGAGTTGTAAGCGTAGATGTGATTTTTTTAATGCGTGCTAACTGATATTAGGTTTAAAGCTTGAATTTTCAATGATATTACGCTTACAACTCGCTTTTTCCGCTTACAACTGTCATGAGGTCAGCGCGTGATCAGGCTGACCTCATGACAAGCTGGCCAATGAGATGCAAGGAACGAAACGGCCATCTCTTTCCGTGGTTTTCATTGGTTCGAACACTGGAGTTGTAAGCGTAATATCATTGAAAATTCAAGCTCTAAACCTAATATCAGGTAGCACGCATTAAAAAAAATCACATCTAAGTAAACCAGCCAGCCTAGTACTGTGAACAGATTTGAAAGCGACAGCAAGAAAACAATTAAAAAACCTCGAACACTCAGGTCTAATCTACGCGAAAGAACTTGTCCTGTGTACCAACCAAGCCCCTTAGAGCCGACGCGCCGCCAAGCGGCGGCAAGGGAGATAATTTTCAAAAAAGTCGCTCATTGTCCTTGCTCATAAAGAACTGAAAACACTGATAATTAAGACACAAAATACACAGTAGCTAATCCATGTACAACAGTTGGTAAGGTATATGAAGAATACGATCAACAATGACAAATATTTTAGTAGATGCCTTTGACAACTGTCAGCTCAGTGAGTCTTGAAGATCAAGCAATACATGTCATATGTACAGGCGACAGAAGTGAAATCATCTGAATAGATAATCACGTATGGATGCTTTAAAAGACTTCATGGAAGTATTGTTCCTTAGGTGCAATGGGAGTGTATTCCATATCATAATACCTGAATATGTAATACTGCCTTTGAAAATATCTACTCTAGGTTGTGGTAGAATGAAAGTGTTGCGAGATAGTGAGTGGCTTGTTTGGGGACGAATGAAGAGATCAGATCGGAAATTCCCCACTAAATTGCGAAGGAAGGTCTGCATGAAAGCTCACTACGCGTAGTTACCTCCTAAATTTGCCACTAAACGACCCAAAATGTAGTGGTGCTCTGTATCAGCACTACACGGCTAAGTAACCTACTTTATGCGATATTCAATGGCGGACCTCTCTCTCGGTTCGCACACAAAACGCTGTATCATGGGATACTAGCAACCCATCCAAAGAAAATGTAAGCCATGAACAGCATTAATTTATCAAAGCTGTATGTTGAATGCATCACTAGGTCGTTAAAGCGCGAATATTTTACAAATGGGAATGGAGGTCAACGCGTTTTTCAAGCTAAGGCGCCAAGCCTCCCGCACCAGCACTGTTTGAGAGTAATAAATAAACATAGCTACGTTCCTCGTCCTTTTTTGATTGACACCTTGCAGTAAATGGACATATGTTGTTTGGTTACTTTTATTAATGTGTCTATGTAGATTTTGTTTTCTTATATATTCATACAAGGGGCAACTCAACAAAAAGTGCTGTTCGTCCTCGATGCACATGCAGTAGGTGCATCGTACTTCGGGATTCTGAAAGTTGGTGTACCATCTGTTCACCTTGAGATCGTTGATACCGAAACGGAATCGTACAAATGCATCGCGAAATTTTCAAATGGTCAAGCTGGACAAGTATTCCTCTAGTCCAAAATGGTTTTTGAATGACAAATACCAGTGAAATCTTACGCTGTCTGTACATGTTTCATGCCATGATTGGTGATGGCAATCTTTCAGCCTCTGCTTGAATTGTTTCAAAAAACGTGTTTCGTTACCAGGTCCACCGTTCAGCCATACATAACCGAAACCGAATCTATAGAGACAGTTTTCAATGAGTCGTGCCCAATTCATCTTTTGTGGAATGTTGGAGTTGTTAAGCATTACAAATGCTTGTTTTGGGAGCCTGCTTATGTTCATTTTTGACAATCTAAGCCAGTAATTGACTGCTCTCCCAATGCTCATGACAGACATGGGGTACCTGCCAAGGTCTCCGCAAACCAATTGATTAGGAGTTCGGAGATCCAGTCCAAGGACCTTTTTACATGCAAATGTATGAACTTTTTCAATTCCGTCGACATTTCCCAATCCCTATATTTCTGCCCCATAGAGTAGAGCGGGCTGAACTTGTGAATCAATCAGTTTGAAATATACATTCTTATCGATAGAGTGCAAGCTCCACATTGTCTTTAGGATCTGGACGACTTTTTGTTTACCCTTTGTTTGCCAAGTCATCTACACAGACTCTCATCGATAATATGGTTGAGAATGTGACACCTAGATATTTATACTTGTTCACAACCTCCAAATGTTTCTTGTCAAGAAACCACTTCTCGTTTTCTGCTAGGTATCCCCCCTTCCTGAATACCATAATTTTTGTTTTCTCAGTATTGACCTTTAATTTTAGTGATTTGGCTATGAAACCAAGGTTGTCAAGCTGTTTTTGTAGACCAGTTGGGGGTTGTGGAGAGGAGGATAACATCATCTGCGACCAAGAGAAGAAAAAGTTCTTCTCTGGTAGGCAAAAGTTGGATACCGTGTTTGCCATTTGTTCGAATGTAGTCGGCTACTTTGTTCATAAATAGGGAGAATATTATTGGGGACTCTTTGGCTCCCTGTTTCACGCCAACGGGGCATCCGAAAAATTCGGATATGACGTTGTTCCATCTGACATAGGATTCCACCTGTGCATACATAGCTTTAATCATTCCGATAAATTTTGTTGAGAGCCCAACATCTTTCAGGGCTTTCCATAGCTGCTGTCTGTCTACCGAATCGAAAGTTTTTTCAAAGTCCACGAAAGCTATGTAAAGCTTTCCTCGACAATTTCCATATACATGTCTAAGTATCATTGCATAGAAGGTATATATATATGTGATCGATAGTAGAGTGGTTCGTTCTGAATCCTGCCTGTTCAAGACAAATTCTGTTGTTTGCCTCTGCCCAATTCTTCAAGCGCCAGGTAAGTATAGTGGAGAAGATTTTGCTCAGGGTACTCAGCAAGGATATCCCTCGATAGTTATTGGGGTCAAGCTTTGAACCTTTTTTGTGATGATAGAACGGGACCATTCGCGTGGAAAGTATTGCGATTCGAAAAGGGCATTGAAGAGTTTTGTCAAGTAGGGACCTATTTGGTTACCAATGATTGCAAAACATTCTCCTGGTATTTCGTCCAGACCTGGAGATTTCCCTGATCGTATTCGATCAATTGCATTCATGACTTCGCCTACCATTATGGGTTTATCTAGCACATCATTGGAGACGGCCTCATGACAATTATGGCTTTCAGCAGCCTTCACAGAGTTTTGGTCTAGGTTTATCTGAAAAACTTTCTCGAAGTGGTTTTTCCAAATTTTTATATCAATATTCACAAAGGGGGTTGGCTTACAAGTTGCTTTTTTAACAAGAGACCAAACTTTGTGTGAATCAGTTATACTCTCTGTGAGAGCTATCCTGGAAGCTCTGAAATGATCTCTCTTCTTCGCTCGGATTGTATTTTTGTACCGGTTTCTAGCTTGGGGATACTTTTCTTTGTTTATTGGAGTCTTGGACTTTCTGTAGGCCCCTAGAGCCTTTCTAGCTGCCAGTTTTGAGTTCTGGCATTCTAAATCGTACCAGACTGATTTCTTCTCAGGTAAGAAAGAAGTATTGATGAGGACGTCTTTCCTCATGCATTCGGCACAGGCTAGAATGGCAGAACTGAATAGACTAAGGGATGCTTCTACTGGGGAGTCTATTTCTTTAGTTGCGAGTTCTAGTTGTCATTCAAAGGTTGGCCTTTGAGTATTTCGGTAGAATTCATCAGCTTTACGTTCATCCCATTTTACTTTGGAGATGAATTTTTTTCTATGAATTATATTCATATTGTGTGATTTAACTGACTTTGACCCAATTATAATTTCCAGTGGCATGTGATTACTTTCTACCCTGCCTGTAACAACC
>JAWQFJ010003526.1:27500-47500 GCA_034096865.1 Theodoxus fluviatilis | reverse complement strand
GTGTGGATGAATGCACGTTCATGCGCGTGTGCTTTGGTGTAGATGCAGGTTTGACTGAGTCAATGCTAGCAGATGAGAAAGACGCGTTCGTTCACGCGAGCACGACAAGTAGTGCAAAATGGTTTTGCCAGGGAGTGTACATATTCGCATGTATATGTATGTTTACACGAATGTGTATTCGTGTATCTGAGTGTGTGCAAAATTGTATACCCTTGCATCTGAATAAACACATGAGTAAATGAGTGAGTGTATGATCGATCGAGTGAGTGAAAGAGTGAACGAATGAGTACGTAAATGAATGAGTTAAGGACTTAACGTGTGTGCGCACACACTTCTGTCTGCCTGCATACGTGGGTGCGTGCTTCAATGCGTATAACTGTGCGTGTGCAATAGCCCCTTTGAATTGGCTCACGCAGACTTTTTCGTACAGGCACTCAGTCATCCTTCGTAAGCAAACCTCTGTGCATTTAGTCTTTGGCATCCCTTGCTTCGCTTTACAGAACAGCGCTGTATACATTGTGTGAAGCATGCGCCAACCCCTGCCTGGCTGCCGCTCATGCATGAAGGTTGAACCTGGAGAGAAAGACGTCGTTTACCTCATTGCATACGCGCAAATGACATTGCCAACAATACCTCTGTACGCAGTGTCTTTGCAAGTAAAAAAAAAAGAAAAACCCACATAAACTCCAAATTCTGAATTGATTGTTTCATGCTATGTACCATTTGAAAGATAAAACATAAGTACGTTTTAGCTGAAGTGCAAGAGATTGGCAAAATGCAGTAAGAAAAGGACAAAACAATTAAAACGTCATTGCAACCACGCTGCTGCGCTGCATATACAATGGGTTACGGTGTCGTCATACAATGCCAAGTTAGTGTACTCCTGTACTTTCTCGCTTCGCCCCATATTGTCCACATCCGTCTTACCACGAGCCTAAACACATCCGTCTTACCACGAGCCTAAACACATCCGTCTTACCACGAGCCTAAACTGAAAGATTCAGAGAGCAATGTAGTAACGTCAGTACTATGATATATTTATTTGTGTATATATATGGGATATGTCATCTCTTAATTAAGAAATACAAATGTACGTCTTGTAGATGTTTTCATATTCACAGTCATTACAATAACATGCTTTGTGGATGAAGCTGACGTAATCGAGCGAAAACAAAGACCAGTCAGTAGGGGCGGTGCTGGTGGAGCCTGGAGACCATCATGCCTCAGTTACCACGCTGTATGAAGTAGTCATGCTGGGAAGTCTCTGATGTCAGGCTCTCTTGATTTCCGCTAGAAAGAAGTATCACTGTCTGCAGTCTTGTCAAGCAATGTTATCTGCATGTATGTACATGTAGTGCATGTGTGTGTGTGTGTGTGTGTGTGTGTGTGTGTATGTGTGTGTGTTGCGTATCTGTGTGTGTGTGTTTGCATGTGTGAGTGTGTGTAAAATGCATGTGTGTGTGTGTGTGTGTTTGTTGCGTGTCTGTGTGTGATGTGTGTGAGTGTGACTGATGTGTGTGTGTGTTTGCGTGTGTGTGTGTGTGTGTGTGTGTTTGCGTGTGTGTGTGTGTGTGTGTGTGTGTATGTGTGTGTGTTGCGTGTCTGTGTGTGTGTGTTTGCATGTGTGAGTTTGTGTGTGTGTGTGTGTGCGCGTGTGTGTTGTGTGTTTGTGTGTGTGTGTTTATTTGTGTGAATGTGTGTGTGTTTGTTGCTTGCGTGCGTGTGTGTATGTGTGTGTATGTATATATGCGTATTGTATGTATGTTTGTATGTATGTAAATCTCTATTTTAGCGCCTCAAATTAAGCGAGTCTGTTGCTCTTCAGCGCCTTACACAGGAATGAGTCAAACCTTTTTTAAACTCCGGAAGAGGAAGTTCTTCAGGCCTATCCGGAAAGTGGACAGAGTTTGAACAGCTCGCAGTGTGTCTAGGAGAACATTACAAAGTCTTGCGACTGCTGAAAAGAAAGCTCTCTCTCCCATTTCTTGGTTTGCACTTGGGGGCATCTCAGGGGAACACTTTGAGCAGATCTGAGATGGCGAGCCGGCCTGGAAAGGTTGATAGAGTCACGTAAATATGATGGCATTCGCCCCACGTCCAGGCACCTGCATCAAGTGTACAGATATGGAAAACGATCCGTTTCTGAACAGGTAGACAAATCAGGTCTTGCAGCACTGGAGTGATGTGATCACTTTTCCTTACTTCTTTTACATATTGTTGTTTGCTGATAGTCTCCGTTGGGAAACCATGCTGTAAGGTGTGCGTGTGTATATATATATATATATATATATATATATATATATATATATATATATATATATATAGTGTGTGTGTGTGCGTGTATATGAGTACGTGTGTGTGAATGTGTATGCGTGAGTGCACGGGTGCGCACGTGCATGTGTCCTCTCTCTCTCTCTCTCTCTCTCTCTCTCTCTCTCTCTCACTCTCTCTCTCTCCCTTGACCAATATCGGTTAGAATACATGCATTCGAACGAACGTGTTGATCAATGCTGCCTTATCTTGGAAGTAGTCAAATTGAATGTGCTCCTCGGTTCGAACACTTTATCGCACGGAGGGGCACAGTCAGTTACTAGCTCTCTTAGGACATTTGCCGCAAGGAATTTACAGCCATCAACCTCTCCTCTTGCACTAGTTGCAGCATTTACCATTGCGTTCTCCGCGTCGACGATACCCAAAGTCCCTCGAACGACTAATGGGCTGTAGAGTAATCTAGCTAGCTGCTCAACGCTTCCGCGCTGTGTACAATCAGGGGAAATATTGCTCTCACGTAACCATTTGCCGGAGCCTTTTAATGAAAATTATGCTTGAAAAACACGTCTCGGGTTGTCTCGAGATCGGAAGGATGTTGGCCCAACATCGACCGGGAGCTCGTGCTGGGCTTTCCTGCAAGCTCCGACCTGCGCTACGCGACCGCCACTGGCTGCTTGTAGGGAGATACCCCGTATCGGAGTTCAACTGATGCGGGATTCCCATGGCAGGTTTAGGAGGCGAGGAATAGGCGGTCTCATGCAGGCAGGTAACTTTCTGAGATCGAATGGACAAATATGCCGTACGAATAATCACAGCGCCGGCATGGACGAGGCAGCCCCGTATTGATGAGTGAATGGTAAGGAATTGGCAGCCAAACCCATGGCAAATTGATCTCAAGGCTGTGAATGGGGATAAAGAGAGATAATGTCCGCGCTTCCTTTTTGACGAGAAACCTAAGAAAGTCGTCTCAGAGTTGATCCTATTAGGGTGATTTTTCTTCTATCACTTACGCATTGTGGCAGGCTCGATGGATTGCAGGCTAAATTTACGCGGGAAAGTGCCACGCCAGACCGGAGTGATGGTGCGGCCTGTGGCCCGCAGATAAGCAGCAGCCGGAAGGGAAAAGAAAGGGCCAGCGAATGACCTCATCTGCGTGCAGCGCTTCCATCAAAACTGCCCTCTCACGGGCAGAGCCTCGGAGGGGCGAGAAGCCTTTCTGATTGAGTTCTCATCCTCGCGCCATATTTCCCGCCCCTTTAAACCCACATCTTGACCGCCGACGCGCTGGGCGCTCTTGCTGATCATGTTTATTTATTAGGCCTTAGGCACGCGTGACAGGTGAGGGAAATTAAAACTAGCGTGCTGCCTCCTCGCCTCTACACTCTCCGCCGGAAGTTTGAGATGAAAATTTCCCCGACGTGTGCTTGCGGACCCGTTTGACACTTGTTATGCTGAGGTTCATTTTCTTTGCTTGCACCTGTTGAACGCTGTGACTGGACGTCTGGATTACTGCTTGACTGACTGCCTGTTGACGGGAAGTGTACTTTTGTCCTTTTGAGAAGCCCAGATTTGGATATGTTTCTCTTGCGTCCACAGATCGACATAGATCTACAATCTGCCAGTTCCTTTTGCAAAACTTCGTTGTAAATCACAGACGCAGCATGCATCAGTTACAACCTGTCAAAGAACCTTTACTGGCCTAAAGAGTTCCGAAGGACAAACTTTAAACGGTGTTGGCCTATGAAAGAGCGATGACATTATGTACAGAGTCGAGCCACCACCATGGTCCCTCTGCGAGAAAGAGGGTACCACCTTTCCTGAAGTCCGATGCGACGAGACAGTTTCATTGGTCGAGGGCGAGCCTCCCCTTGACATGATGAAGGAGTCGACCTCATTTTCGTCGCTGTCAGCGCCTGGAACCGGGAAAACGAACCCGACTTTGAGGACGGAAGGTCTTCATTATCTCCCATAATCCAAACAATGCAGGGCGACTGGATGAGAGTGGAGGGGAGAAATGGCTGTTGATTTTTGTTGGCTTGTCAAACAGCGGGACGGCGAGTGCTTCCTCTGCTCACCCCGGGGCGCCAATCAGGGGCTTTCTGGGGCGCCTGATCGAATACCTGTCTGCCCAATTAGGCTGCGCCTCCCCAGGAAGTGCGGCCGCGGTATTGATGAAGTCACAGCGACGTCCCCTGACCCGAAAAAGACGTCACATCCATGCCTTGCCCTTCTTGCTCCCGCTTGAATTCGGTTCAAACTCTGATGATTTTAAAACAGCTTTGACCGTCCAGACGCAACACGACAGACCCCGGCCCTCCTAGTGCCACTTCCAGCCTGATTACAGACGAGAGAAAATGATGGTGCGTGAATTCCCTGTCAAAAACGCACACTTTACGTGGATAAGTGAAGACGATGGTCAGCGAAGTGCATGTGGTCTCTGAGAACACGTTTTTGACTGTAATGAAAAAATAGCATAATCTATTTTCAGCCGCTGAGATAGAAGTTGAAAGATAATATCCGATTCGCCCTCTATCACTGTGTTTTGAACATATTTCTGAAATTTTTATTCAAACTGACAAATACCGAAGGATACACTCTATTGGGCTGATGTTATTTCATTGAGAATGTCATCTTTGAGGACTACGTCAGATGTAGTATTACGACAGTGCTAGTTAACAGGAATGATGTTGCTGAAACTTTTCAATAGCCTCATTTGCATTTGTTGGAAACTATTTGAAGAGTGGCTCCTCGACACGTACAAATGGAACGTAAAGTCAAATAATTCTTCGCACTACATGCATAATGATAGACCTGATTTGCCTACAACGATTAACCATGAAGCTACCTGCATTTTCACCATCACACCGATTACACCGGAACCATATGGTTCAACTCCAATAAAGTCTCTAAATATGCATGCATATGATATAATAATCATGGGGTAGCAAGCCTTTTTGCTGTCATTTCTGGTCTTACTGCACTGGTCTAGGACCGTCACAAATGGTTTCGCAATAAATAATAGCAGCCGAGATATCTCGTTCCCGGCTTCTCTCCAGAGGAACATCTCGCGTATGTCGTGGCGTTGAAAAGCAAGCCGAAAGTCTACCCAAAGCCAGTCTCACATGGACTTTGCACGCAGATGCTGCAACCATGTGACTCCAACGTGGTGACGCAGGCTGATGAGAGTCTGTTCTACAACGGTTGAAGGACAAACTACACAATGAAAGACTCACTCTAACTTTGCTTTTCCCCATCGACAAGTGTGCTGAAAGCAACGCAGAACGTCAACACGTAAAAACTACTTGCAAACTTGTGTGTGTGTGTGTGTCCGAGACCAACTTAGCCACAAAAGCAACAATGCCAAGACTATCATCAGCTCAAGGTAATTGTTGGGGCAACGCAGTACGGACGTTAGTGGTATATTTACAAGCACATTTTGAATAGAATTGCGCAGAATGTCATTCCGTTGCGAAGCATAAGTTGTTCTTTATTATATGATATCCCTGATGGACATGATGTCCTCCGCAGTTTGGTTTTCAAGATACATTTTGGTGGCACATACGCGAGTGCTACTGGAGCAGGCTGTGCGAGTGCTACTGGAGCAGGCTGTGCGAGTGCTACTGGAGCAGGCTGTGCGAGTGCTACTGGAGCAGGCTGTGCGAGTACTACTTGAGCAGGCTGTGCGAGTGCTACTGGAGCAGGCCCCGAAACCACAAACATCAACGCACTCCAGCTGGTGAGGGAGGTTTTGGTGCAGCACAGCCTGCACGTGATTCTTCATCGGCAGTCACTTGAACCTATCGGAAACATACTCAGAGACGGGCTACACGACACCACACGACTGGGGGCGCTCAATACATCCTTCGCCATCTGAAATTTCAGGTTGCTGCGCCTTGAGGACTTGATAGTCCAGTAGCCATCTGGATGTGGCCTCTAGCAGCCAAAGAGGTTATTAGGGAGTCGAGACAACGCAGGGTGATGAAGATCCGACTTGTGTGTAAACTTCACAGGGATGCGAATTCAACCACTCGCCCCAGACCGCTTGTAGTCCACACTTCCCTGGGAGACATAGACCTCAACCTACGTGTAAGAAGAAATTCGTCACCGAACCCTGCGTCCGTCTCGAAGAGGCTTTGTGGTCGAGTGGTCAGCGCGCTGGATATGTAAAGTCACATGCGGCCAGTGGGTGCGGCGTTCGAAGCTACGCTGTTCCCGGAGTCGCATCCTTGAGCTAGAAGCTTCACTTACATTGCCTCTCCACACTCAGGAGTAAAACTGGGTACCTGAGGGGGCAATGATGGTATACTGTGGTGCGATTAACCATTGTATGCGGCCATGAGCCAGCATTGGGTTGGAATCCTCCCCAGGGAGTGGAGTTAGTACTGGTACCTGATTGTGTGCGTCTTAAATGTCTGTCATTGTGTTTTTTTTATCAGGTGCTAGTGAAGGATTGATGAAGCAGCCCAGTAATCAGGGGGTAAAGTGTGAAGCTGTTTGAGACCCACATATGGATGATGCGTCGCTACATAAAACCGCACCTTTATTTTTTCACTTTTATCTCCTTACTCATATCTCCACCAAGAAAAAGACCGAAGTTGGCCCATTAAAAGCCGCTACGCTGTGTACAGTCAACGTGTCTCACTCGCACAGTTAGAAGAGATAATGTCAAATACATTAATTCCCCAGTTTAGTGCTAATTCATTTCACCTGTAACAACATCACAAACACTGACTTCGAATAGGAATGACTGATCTGCCACATCAGCTTTAAGACAAGATGTTGTCCTGGAAGCCCTTCCCTACAAAGCATAGGGAGTAGATCTCTCATTTTTATGAATAAGTGTACGTAATCCTCATGACAATACAGCGGACACTACCAATCCCTGAGGATCACCGACTGTCTTAATCAATCATGACGAGGAGAATATCAAAAGCCAACACTGCTGGGCACATTCAGTCGCAGATTGCAGGAGGTAGAAAGCATTTCCGCAAAAGGCTCTTCTGCGTTCTTGAGGTTAACTGCGTGTGCGCCTGTTATGTAATTCCCCAAACTAATCGAATAAAAAATGTAGAGGAAACAGCGGCTACTAAGGCAGGAATTGAGACCTTAAGCCCATCGTACACGTGGATGGTCAAGGCTTGGTAAGGCCATTAATGTATCAGCCATGTCTTATCAAGGTTTCCTTTTTTATTTTCACGCAGTAAAATACAGATCACCTAAATCAAATCGTGCGACTCAGTCGCATGGTTTTGATTGCCGGATTTGACGAAGGCATCTGACAATACAAAAAGCTTCAAATTCAGAAAAGTATCCCTCTCATCCTTGCTTACGAAATGGGAACGTGGAGGAGAGTCATGAGCAGAGAAAAGTAAACGATGCCTACGTGATCGCGGCAAGTGCAATGAAAAAAACAAAACAACAAAAGACAGCCATGGAATATATACGCGTACTAAAACCATCACGTTGTCAAATATTTCCCGTCTTGTCTTCTTGCTCCCGGTTTTGCTGTTGGCAGACGTTCCGTGCCTCTGGTTTTATTCGCTATGCTTGCTTTGGCCTAACTGCTTGCGAGCAGCACAGCGTCGTTCCATGGCAATAGGCATCGCTGTGCCTTGTCGTGCACATGTGCGATAGGCTTTGGGCGACTACAATCTCTACGATGAAGGAGGAAAGGCAGCTTGCGGAGCCCAGCCTGAAGCTCTGGAAGAAGTCAGCGTCCCAGATACACAAAGAAGTTTGCGCGGAAATGGCTACGACGGCTGAGCGGAATCCGGATTTTGCTGGAAGTAGAGCGAGCACGGGGAACTCCGGAACTCTCGAACTCGAGCCTCCCAAGTATTCCATCACGTGGTTTCTTGCGCTCCCCATAGGGCATCCCTCGCTTCCTCACGTCAGACAGGGGCTGCAACTCCGTCTCAACTGGCATAGAGTGACGTCCCTTGGGGGCTCCCGTCACGAGGCGCCGAACTGAAGTCGCCAGTGTTCACAGGAAAATGAATTGCGCCTGGCAGAGGCGATCCATCCGCTGGCAGGTTCGCTTTACACACGCCATTGCTGGAAAGCAAATCGTAGGGGACTACAGAGTTCTGTCTCCTCACGAGTCATTGTTTTCACGTTTATGCTTTACACACGCCATTGCTGGAAAGCAAATCGTAGGGGACTACAGAGTTCTGTCTCCTCACGAGTCACTATTTTCACGTTTATGCTTTACACACGCCATTGCTGGAAAGCAAATCGTAGGGGACTACATAGTTCTGTCTCCTCACGAGTCATTGTTTTCACGTTTATGCTTTACACACGCCATTGCTGGAAAGCAAATCGTAGGGGACTACAGAGTTCTGTCTCCTCACGAGTCATTGTTTTCACGTTTATGCTTTACACACGCCATTGCTGGAAAGCAAATCGTAGGGGACTACAGAGTTCTGTCTCCTCACGAGTCACTATTTTCACGTTTATGCTTTACACACGCCATTGCTGGAAAGCAAATCGTAGGGGACTACAGAGTTCTGTCTCCTCACGAGTCATTATTTTCACGTTTATGCTTTACACACGCCATTGCTGGAAAGCAAATCGTAGGGGACTACAGAGTTCTGTCTCCTCACGAGTCATTATTTTCACGTTTATGCTTTACACACGCCATTGCTGGAAAGCAAATCGTAGGGGACTACAGAGTTCTGTCTCCTCACGAGTCATTATTTTCACGTTTATGCTTTACACACGCCATTGCTGGAAAGCAAATTCGTAGGGGACTACAGAGTTCTGTCTCCTCACGAGTCATTATTTTCACGTTTATGCTTTACACACGCCATTGCTGGAAAGCAAATCGTAGGGGACTACAGAGTTCTGTCTCCTCACGAGTCATTATTTTCACGTTTATGCTTTACACACGCCATGGCTAGAAAGCAAATCCAATCACGTACAATGTAACGTAGGAGTCCACTGAGTTCTGTCTGTGTTCAAGCGTTATCACACACACCTATGCTGGGATTGGAAAGCAAATACAGTCATGTGCAGTGTAACGTAGGAGCCTACATAATTCAACATCTTCACACGTCCTCGTTTTCACGTTTACGCATTGCACACGCCATGGGTAGAAAGCAAAAGCAATCACTGCTGCAGTGTATCGTAGGAGTCTACAGAGTTCTGTTTCTTCACCCACCATCATTTTCACGTTTATGTTTTACATACACCACGGCCGGATATCAAACCAAAAACAAAGAAGCTTTGCTGCATTACAGAAATCTAAAGACTTCTGGCTGTTCACATATTATTGTTGACATATTTGCCGTTTATACAGCACTGTTATGGTAGTTACAACGCTCTTCGACGATGAAGTGGGATCCACAATACATAAGCAAGGGCCTAAAGTGTTATTCCAAAAGTCCAAGTAGTCTTTTCTACGTAGATTTAAATCATATATACAAGGTATCCATATCATCCTCAAGATCATTTGAGTGCTGTACAGGATAGCCAAACTGCTTTTCACACATCTTTTGGCTACCGATAACTATGCGAGAGAAAAGGGATAGAGATCTAGCACGTGTTTTGCTATTTACTGACCGGAAAACATATTGACCTGCAATTGAAATCTGAACAGAGCTTTACAATCAAAACGCGATATAATGCTTGCAGTGCAGGATTACTGCAGTGCTGAAGTTAGCTTAAAGCAGTTTATTGCACAAAATGCCATCTCCTGTCCTTCATTCGACTGAAAAAGGTGGTTAAAAACTTCTGAAAGGTTCAATATTCTCCTGTGAGGATTCAGAAAAGGACAAAGCTGCGTACAAAAAGTTTTGGTTTATCAAATTTCTCTAAGGATCGAGCAGGTGCATGTTTGAGATTGCCTTTTTTACATTTCGCACTTTGATTTGTGCGTAGCTGTGACCTTTCCCGGGTTGAATGTAATGGGATGATGCGTGGGATTCAACAGAAACGTAAGTCCCTTTGTTAGAATCGACACACATTTCTGCCCTTCACAAGAGGGACAACGGAACGTCGGAAGGTGTGATTTTTGCCTTGTGTCCTTCTGCTGACTGATTGAAAGGACGTCAAGAGTGTTCTTTTCAAAACACCTCCCTGGCTTTCCTTTGAAATGTTTGCGCAAAAAGCACAGGACAGCCAGCTCAGACGCATAACAAAATCTCTGGGAAGTCTTATGGAGTTCCAAGCAGTCTTGTTAACTTCAGTGAAATGCCTTATTTTGCCACGACGTTAAAATATATTGCTGCTCAAATGCAACTCTTCAACATTCACCAGAATGGCCACGGAGCATCCTTTCGACTAGATCTTAGTTGACCTCTGCGTACACATTAGCCACAGTGGAAGAGTTCTCATTATCACCGTCACCGATATAAGTCCACGAATGACTGGTTTGGAAACACATTTGATACACAATTCGCCTCCACTCGACAGAAGAAAACTCTGTCATGCCTACAGCAAAGAAATCTGCTCTTCACGGGAACTTTCTTCACCGTGTACGAGCTCGTGCATGTCTGTCTTTGCTCGCGCGTACTCACACACACACGTGTTTTGTGTGTGTGTGTGTGTGTGTGTGTGTGTGTGTGTGTGTTCCTACATGTATGATCCCTAGAAGAGCGCATACAATAGTCATCGTGATGCTAGGTTTTGTCCATGAATATTCATCATCAATGCATAGGACAAAGAATACACTACATCACAGCCAATGGCTTGACAGTGAAAGACTTAAGCTACTATCTCTAAACCACATGGGCCCTTGTGATGTGATTCACAGTATTCCTCTGTGTTACGTACATCTTACTGCTTACTCACAAGTCCTCGTGTGACTGCTTGAAGGCAACGCATGGCAGACGGTGCTCGCGACACGGCTGTCGCGCAAGATTTGGCAGTGAGACAGACGTAACGAGACTGCAAACACTCAGAAATGTTATGTCAGTTTCGATAATAGTTTTATTTGGTTAGTAGTCGAACAAAGCTGCATGGTAAATCTGTGTGCATATTTGCAGACTAGCAGAGTAGACTTGGTTATGAAAATTGAGTCTCTGACCTCATCGTCCAAAAGTTTGGTTTGTTAGATTCAGGTTGAGCGCCCTATTTTTGACTGTCGCCAGAATTGTGGCGTATGACTGCAGGATTATAAGTGAGACAAAGGTCAATGCGATGTAGTGACTCGCTGAAAGGTAGGGACGCCGTCTGTAGTCACACCTCAAAGAAAAGACGCTTACATCTAATACCCCCAAAACCAGAACGAAAAGGGTCTTCTGACACTGCATATTGTAAGAGTAACATGTTTTGATTTATATCGTTATTTCTCACCCATACCTGCGACTCAAATATGTTTTTACTTTAATCCCTGATGACCGGGCCACTTGATCAATCCTTTACCTGCATCTGGCGTCAAACAGTGACAGACACACAAAAGACGCACAATCAGGCACATGCACCGCCTCCTCTCCCTGGAGTGTATTCCAACCCAATGCTACAATGTAGTTCACGGCCGGATCAAGGGTTAATTTTACACCACGGTGTGCCATCGCTGCTCTCACAGGCACCCGGATTTACTCCGGAGCGAGGGGAAGCTAACTGGGTAAAGAAACGTGCTCGAGGATGCAGTTCCGCACACATCGAGCGCTTTGACCTCAAACTGCTAGCGACCGTGAGCGAGCGCTCGTAGCACTTGATTAGAGTCATCCGAATTAGCCTCTGACTGTTTACATCGACGATATATATCAGTGGCACGCTATTAACACGCCATTACAATATTTTACTTATTTTAATCTGCAGTAAGCAATTGTATTTAAAAGGCCCTCAGGTATTTTGAGACGTGTGATTGTGCACGAGAAACAAGGCTACAGTACGAAATATAGTTTTCGAGAAAACTCCGAGTAAAGTTATCGCGCAGCGAGTCATGTTTACGTTTTCCTGATACTTACGTCACTGTAAAAATACTATTCTACGAGCATGCTTTTTGTGGAATATGCAGGAATAAATGTATAATATCATAGTTGATATGCATACTTTTATCTTGTTTGTATTTTAGCCTGATTTTCTCATGCACATTCACATATTTCAAACGCATTCTGACATAGTGCCTCCTTGATGACGCTAATTCTCTCTCATCATGAAATGTCGGTAAATTCTGCACAGTGGACTGGCCAAACAGCATAGAAAGAAGTGCCGGAGTTGAAACGATGTCACTGATGATGGCGTTTCTGCTTCGTTGGCATTTAGAACGCGCCGGGAAAAATGAGCCAGGAGGTTACATGAGACAGGCTAATTATGAGCAATCGCCCAGATAAGGGATGGCTCGTTAGAGAATCGAAAACGCTTCCTGTGTAAGGAGACCAGGCGTGGCAATTGCGGTGAAAGATTTCTACCCTTCTCAATGTCGTCGTCCGCTTCTCCTGAATGCCTGCCTACATGTGTAACCGCCTTTGTGGCTCTCTGTGTCTGTATCTGTGAGCTTCTCTCTCTCTCTCTTTTATTTCTCTCTCTCTCTCTTTCTCTTTCTCTCTCTCTCTCTCTCTCTCTTTCTCTCTCTCTCTCTCTCTCTCTCTCTCTCTCTCTCTCTCTCTCTCCGTGCATCTCTGTTTATATGTCTGTCTGCCCACCTGTCTGTCTATGTGTCGGTATATGTGTCTATCTGTCTGTCAGTCTGTCTGTTTTTCTGTCTGTCTCTCTGCCTGACTGTATGTCTGAGCGTGCGAATGTGTATTGTTCTCACCGACTCCATGCCCTCAACCATCCAATCATGTCATCAGATCGTTTCATGTCTTCATGAGCATCTGACCACGCTCAAGTGTTTCGAGCGAAAAGTCTTTTCAAATAGTGATTGAACCAAGTTTTACCAAAGCGGTCATTTCACAGAGGAAAGTCTGGACGGATTCTTCCGCCATGCTGGTCACATGATCACGGTTCCTAAGCCAGCCATTCCAGACGATCTCATTCCGCAAAGGCGTCGCGGAAAAATGGGAGGTGCGCGCGCACCCCCGTCTGCCTCGTCCTGGGTGCCTCGTCTGTGAGAGGGCCATAATGACAGGCGACCCATTCTCCACGGGAAGTTAGAGCGTAAGACCAGGGTAACTCGTGTCTGGAGGAAAATCTCGCCCCTCGTTCCGCATGGCCTATCAGGGTCAGCCTGGAGTTTACGGCCAGAGCTTGGATGGTTTTGTCCCTCCTGATCCTTGGACTGGGAATTCCACAGGCGTAGATTATGACGCTGGTTTTTGGATGTGACCCAGTTTCTCTACTTGTTTTTGTGGGTGAGGTAATGTGACTGTCAAAACCAACTCTGTCGAACCAAGGCCAAAGCAATACTTGGACCTCTTCTCCGAGTATCCTCATAATCTCCTTCCGCGTCCCCACCCCTCTCTCTCTCTCTCCTTCCCCCTTTGCCCATTGTTAACCGTCAGAATGTACTCTATCTGATAAACCAAATGCATGATCACAACTGAGATTGTCTTATGAAAAATTTTACCTGTTCCCAATCCAGCTGTTTTGAAAGTATAGATTTTCCTATGTACCATACATTCCTTGTGAAAGTCAATAAAGTGAATAAATATATGCCTCGGTAGTTATAGTACGAGTATTTACACGAACAAATATCAACATACTTTGAATATTACGCATCAATAATAAATATGAAAGTAAGGAAGATTTTTTAACGCCAATTTTCTCTTGTTTGGCACGTCATTGACGTGGAACCAACAGTCACACCGAGGGAAAGGCTCATCATGGATGTTCACCCTATACATGTACATTCATACTCATTCACGCACACGCTGGGTTACAACACATACTCATTCACGCACACGCTGGGTTACAACACATACTCATTCACGCACACAGGGAAAGGCTCATCATGGATGTTCACCCTATACATGTACATCCATACTCATTCACGCACACAGGGAAAGGCTCATCATGGATGTTCACCCTATACATGTACATCCATACTCATTCACGCACACAGGGAAAGGCTCATCATGGATGTTCACCCTATACATGTCCATTCATACTCATTCACGCACACACTGGGTTACAACACGAAGTAACGACACAGGGTAGCAGCCGATAGGAAACTGCAGGAAATCAATAATCCAGTTTTCTCCCGTCCCAGGGATTGAACCACGGCACTGCGCCTCGCACATAATCAAGTGCCAAAGCGTGCTCGCCTAAATCCGCCTGTCAAAATTTTTCGAAATGCAAACATGAGTTAATGGAAGCTGGCCTAGTAAAGACACTGTCTACTCTTGCACCGTTTACCAAGGAAATCTTTCCACGATCTGTTTACCTGTTCTCTGTCCTCGTGGGCACCAAAATGAGAGTTGTTTGTTTGCTGCTTTCCAACAATTTCTGGCAAACACATATCCACATTTGACATCTTTTTAATCCTGCGAATCTTACAGTGCATGTAAATTGTCTCTCCACAAAGCAGAACACATCGTCTTTGAATCACGGAGTGAAAAAAACCCATTGGAATGTTCATGCCAATTGACCCTTTTTTCGGTATCTGTTCCTGATGTTCGGACTTAGAGGTGTCTCCTTAGAAACAAAAGATTGTGAGCAAGCAGATGTAGGATGGTACAATCCCTCTCTCTCTCTCTCTCTCTCTCTCTCTCTCTCTCTCTCTCTCTCTCTCTCTCTCTCTCTCTCTCTCGCCCTCCCTCCTTCCGGGCACGGTGACATGTGTATATCCTGCAAGCTGTCTGTCAGCAGCTAGAGTCCCTGCCTCTCCCTAAGCTGACTCTGCTGTCATTCTTTCTCCACTTTTGTTGCTGTTAGGTGTCCACTCCAGGAATGTTGGGTGTGACTGGCTATTTGGAGCCTGGGAATTTTGGAAGCAAGCTCTTCCGGCTTTAGTTTAACACGTGCTTGTATATCCTCTATAGAGAGACTAGATATGCTGGGATAGCGGCAGACCAGACGGGAGAGTCAGGCAGACCAGACGGGGGAGTCGGGCAGACTCCATCAGTCTCCAAGCTTTTGCGGGCTGAATAAAAAACATGCACGGAAGGAACCGAGTTTGTCCTGCTAATGGAGTAGAGGGGAGCGGAGCCTCTCTATTAACCCACCCACGACACACCCCTTTCTCGCGGGAAATCGCGTGGTCTCACAAGCAGGCTGCAAAATGGCATCAGCGAGAACGCCGACTGACTCGTTGCGTGGTATTCCGGACAGCATTTGTGTATCATTTTTGCCAGACAGTGAGAAGATTTCTCACACTGTGATAGATAGGGGTATTAATAAATACTACTCATGTTATTTAGACGATATTAGGATCTATGAGCAAGAGGATTCAACGGTGGAGGTGACAGCTCGGTGCTTCAGATCAATGCGAAAAAATGAACCACCACATCGACTATCCAGTCCAGCGCAGGCCGGGCTACCAAGTTGTCGAGTGAATGTCGGAGGATGTCTTACAGCGAGCGTTTAGAGTCAGGTCAGTTTGGTAGGAACAGCCTTCGCCCATGGGGTGTGTGAATGTGTGTGTGTGTGTGTGTGTGTGTGTGTGTGTGTGTGTGTGTGTTGTGTGTGTGTGTGTGTGTGTGTGTGTGTGTGTGTGTGTGTGTGTGTGTGTGTGTGTGTGTGTGTGTGTGTGCACACGCTTGAGATCGCAATAGAGGGTAAGTGAACTAACAGTGCGAGGCTTATATAGAGTGAGTCCACGGGTTTTGCGCCCGAGAGAGCAGAGTACTCAAGAGAGTGCAGAGTACGAGAGAGAGTGCAGAGTACAAGAGAGATTGATTGATTGATTCTTTATTTATCAAGGATGAAATTTTAGGCATTTCTGCCTTTCTTACAAAGAGAGAGAGAGAGAGAGAGTACAGAGTACGAGAGAGAGAGAGAGAGAGAGAGAGAGAGAGAGAGAGAGAGAGAGAGAGAGAGTACAGAGTACGAGAGAGAGAGAGAGAGAGTACAGAGTACGAGAGAGAGAGAGAGAGAGAGAGAGAGAGAGAGAGAGAGAGAGAGAGAGAGAGAGAGAGAGAGAGGGGGGGGGTTTGAGTGCAGAGTACTCGAAAGAGAGAGAGTGCAGAATACTCGAGAGAGAGCGCAGAATACTCGAGAGAGAGAGAGAGAGAGAGAGAGAGAGAGAGAGAGAGAGAGAGAGAGAGAGAGAGAGAGAGAGAGAGAGAGAGAGAGAGAGAGAGAGAGAGAGAGAGAGAGAGCAGAGTACGAGAGAGTGCAGAGTACGAGAGAGAGAGAGAGAGAGAGAGAGAGAGAGAGAGAGAGAGAGAGAGAGAGAGAGAGAGAGAGAGCACTAGTTACAGCTCAGACAGTGCTGTATTTGTGAGACCAGTGTGACCCAGCGAAGTCTGCGCTAAAAATAGACTAGTTTCCGCATCAGCGATTGGCTAAGCCCAGCGACCGCGTGGGCCGTGTGGATGAGTTAATAGCTCCAGCCTGCGCCATGCCACGCAACAATTGACAACACTCAGCCTGTCAGGACTTAGCCACATACCTCCATTGAGATGAGCTTCACCACCCAATTACACAGTAATGACGTGTCGAACTCTCAGTGTTCGACAGTTAACATCAACGCTGAGAGCGCTGTCTTAGTTTCACATGTTCAATCTGTCACGTTAAATCCCGGACAGAAATCAAGTCAGCAAGGTGCACACCTTACTGATGGCGTACATGCAGAATAAACCCTTGGTAGACCAGACTGAAACAACTCTCTTCTCAAAGTGAGGGGACCTCTTGACACAGCCCAGCAATTTGTTTAGCGTGAAAGTCTGATGATGTCAGTATGTTTGTTTGTTCAACCTAGTAGGGCTCGTCATTGAAGAAAGCCCGAGTTGATTTGACTGTTCTCTCTGTGGGTACAATGCGCCTTACAATGTGTAGCTAAATAAGAAGAGGGTGTACCTTACTGCCTTCTGACCATTTTTACATGCAGCAGTCGATACGGAGTACATCACTGTGGTTGCGGAAAGGTGATCCGACCAAGAGTAGAGAGGGTTGATCGAAAAGAATTGCAGCAGCACAGAAGTCGTGGGGACGATTCGTGGGTGCTACGTAACCGCTTCAAACGGCACAAACAAACGCTCTCCTAAACGCACGCATTTGTTTGCATTTATTGTAAAAGAGGTAGCATTTTTTTCGTATTTCTCTTCTCCTGAGCCTACAGAAGAGGAAACACAAGCAAAGTCAGACATTGCGGATGTGAAACATCACAGTGAGATTACTCCTCCGGCATGCTCTGGAGACATTGGCCATTGCGCTATCAGATAAAATCATCTGCCCTATTTCGAAAGCGACAAAGAAAAGTTGGACTGTGACTTTCCCTTGCAGTAATAATTTGTTCGCATCGGACTCCTCTGGGCGTGAGGGATCCACTGCGCTGCCCTGCCAAAAAGTATAGGCGTGCATGACTCTTCTCTCTGTAATTGGCTTGTAGGTCATCCTATCGAGACGGTGACACGTTTCAAGAAGCACTTCAGCTCCACTGAGGGAGCTCTCCTAAAGAACAGTTCCGGTCAATTCATACCGCGGGACTCAGCAGGGAAGCCACTGCGAGGTCGTCCTCCTGGTCATCTAACCCGTCAGGAGTTGTCGGATAACACCGCTCCTCAAAATAGGAAAACAGTTCCAGGAACAGATTTCAAGGACAATTATTATGACTCTGCACAGACCACAGGCACACGGCCAACAGAGCAGCCGCAAAGGAAAGCAGGGAGGGCTTTGCCGTTGCCTCTCCTTGTCCTTGGCAGCCGCGCCGATGAGCATGGCTATTTCAGTGCGGCCACCGCCCTCGCATTGTTTGCGTTGAAAGGCGATAATATTATATGAAAGCACTTGTCCCTTTCCGACGCCAGGGGCTGCTTTCTTTCCACACAGGGCCTGTCCATCAACGCGTGCCAGCCTACATCACCACGGGCTGGGGAGTGAAAGCGGCGAGGTTCCACTGGACACAGAGATGGTCAATGGTCTCACTGTCGCCATTCTGGGTGAGAAAACAGGCGCATAGTGCAGGTTTTGATGTTGACAGCAGTACCAGTACCAATGGGTTTAACTGCATAAAACCAGTACTGAAGGGCTTAACTTTACAGTTCCAGCACCGATGAGCGTTACGATGAAGTATGAGTGTTGAATGACATTGTACATGTATGCAGTAGCAGTGCTGATAGGCAG
This sequence comes from Theodoxus fluviatilis, assembly GCA_034096865.1. Classification (NCBI taxonomy): domain Eukaryota; kingdom Metazoa; phylum Mollusca; class Gastropoda; order Cycloneritida; family Neritidae; genus Theodoxus; species Theodoxus fluviatilis. Next base: position 29,116 of record JAWQFJ010003526.1, on the reverse strand, counting down.
TACTACTATTGATAGACGTAACTATACAGCATCAGGGTTGAAAAGGGAAACTATGCGGCATTAGCACTGACGGGTGTCACCATGCAGTAAGAGTGCTGATGGGCGTAACTATGCAACAGCAGTAAGGGCCGGCGTAACAGTAGCACTTACGATGAGCATAACTTGGCAGTAGCAGTACTGACTGGTGAAACTAAACAGTAACAGTACCGATAGGGATAACTATGCCACATAAATAACCATTGGCGTAACTATCCAGGACCTGTCGGATGGTTGTCACCATGCAGTACCCGAATAGACCATATCCACATATCGAGGCTCTGGGAGTTACTTCCCTTGTTTTCGGTGCAGCTTCCCGCGAATCTTTCATAATGCCGAGTAACAAGACCTGTGCTTGGGGACTATGTAAAGCGGATAGTAGATACCCTGAACGCTGTGTTGGCGTCAAATTCATTCCATTTGTGAAACCGGGAAAGTATATGTACCATCTAGATCGTTGCCTTCGCTGGATAAAAGCCTGCAATCGCCCAGCTGACCAGTTGAACGTCAACACAATCACACGCGGCTTAGGAGAGCACAGTGTCAACCGTCAACCGGCAATAAAGAATGTGTTGATATCCACGTTTGTCTCGTATCATCGAAGGACTTGCTAACCGAATATTATCTTCGACAAGGCGCACGAAGTTGTGAGTGTCTTTAGTTTAACAAATACTTCCTACGACGCGTGTGACGTAAACGCTCCGTTTTTTCCCAGACTGCACGCCCGTCCATTCAAATATAAGCCATATTAAATCTTCGACGACTTTCCATGAAACATTAAACTCAGTTTATGCATGTCGTAGGAAGTATTTGTTAAACTAAAGACACTCACAACTTCGTGCGCCTTGTCGAAGATAATATTCGGTTAGAAAGTCCTTCGATGATACGAGACAAACGTGGATATCAACACATTCTTTATTGCCGGTTGACGGTTGACACTGTGCTCTCCTAAGCCGCTTCCAACACAATCACGCAGTACACGTACATTTGCAGCAAGGTAAGATATCGCACGACGATTTGATTCAAGGCCTAGTGCTAATTGTTTTGATGGTCTGGTCTCAGTGTCACAGAAAATATGATGATTAAATCAATCACTGATTAAAAAAATAAGTACGTTGCCCTATTTTGATTGACATTCTGAGTGAAATAGATCTATTTCGCTGTCCCGGCCGGCGAACATGTTGCCGGCTGTATTGAGCTTGTGTGTTCGTGTAGGTCTTCATATACAACTAAACTAAACATTGCATTCAGTCTTTCTTTTCTGTACAGTTTAGACATCACCTAATGCATCATAGTTATGTAAAATGAAGAGTGTATCATTACTGTATCAGAAAGTTTATTTTGAAATATTTGTGTCACACCAATACTCAGCACCTCTGTACTCTTGACTCTAAACATTGCATTCAGTCTTTTTTTTCTGTACAGTTTAGACATCACCTAATGCATCATAGTTATGTAAAATGAAGAGTGTATCATTACTGTATCAGAAAGTTTATTTTGAAATGTTTGTGTCACACCAATACTCAGCACCTCTGTACTCTTGACCACATGCACACACACACACACACCTACACTCACAC
>JAWQFJ010003526.1:5000-20000 GCA_034096865.1 Theodoxus fluviatilis | reverse complement strand
CACACACACACACACACACAAACATACACACACACACACACACACACACACACACAATCTCTCGCACATACACGTTCCAGTTGAAACAGCTCGAGGAACAGCAACGTTTGAGTTACCAGTGGTGCATTCGGATAGATCACGTCACTCCAGCAAAAGAATATAGAAAACATAAGGGCATCACCTCATGTGCTTGCGTATATTGCTTATATCACGTGCTTGCGTATATTGCTTATATCATGTGCTTGATATATTGCTTCGCCCTCAGTATATCGTCAATATAGCTTACTGAAGCTGGATCGTAAGGCCATACGGTTGTTTTCTCATAATCTGACCATGCTTGTCATGGAATAATCATTTCCACAAAATACGCTTACCAGGCTTATTTTTCATGGCAGCCACCGTATCGACTGCTCAGACACCGTGTCGACAACGCCCAAAGCTCAGTCTGAGAACATCTGATTTGAAGAACGCTGTAAAGTTGCTTGGACGTCAAACACGACTTCGAACGTACTGAACGTCATGCCTGCGACAGCTTACAAAGAGTTCACGACTTTTGCACTGGGATTCTACGTGTAGGAATTTCCAAGTGACGAAAATAAGTTAATGCTGTGGTATCCATCTGTCAAAACCACGGACATATGACAAATTCCATTCATTTTTGCAATATCTGGAGAAAAGTAGTGTTCAGACTCATAAATTCCCAGCTGACTGCTGATACTTGGTCGTTTGACAAAATTAGGTCATCGGTTGTAACTAGTGACATTGTTCCGAAGCAACCGAGTGTTTTTCTATTACTGGAGTGTCTCTTGAAAACAAACAAGTTAGACAAAGACAAACTGTTAAACGAGTCTGCGAGACGTACATTGGCAGCAAGAGACTATGAACACATATGGTCCAAAGTTGGAATCAGCTTTTTGACGAGGTAAGATCTACTGCGTAATGCACCACATTGAAACTGCAAGAATACAGGCTTGATAACCGTTTTAGAAAGTGTGACGCAATCGGATTTCCAGACAAAAACGTTATACTACATTCCCCAATTCAATGATGACGGCCAGAATACCATGGCGAAAAATACACCTATGTTCACTCATTACAGTCTAGAATTTATTTGATACCTTTCGTCTTCAACAGATAGAGACATTAAGAGTCATTTACGCTCCAGTAAAACTTGATTGCAGAAGTTCTGTTGCGCATACTTGTGATAATTTTATCACTCAAGCGCTAAAATTACAAAGTGCCGACAAAGGCTTAGACAGAGAGGAAGTACTGCTAAATTGATTCAGTGAGAAGCACATGCTATCTGCAATTTGTCATCTTGATTTCCATCCGTTTATGCTTGCAAGCCTCTCAGAATCAGCTAAGACCAAATTAACAGAGGGTCATGCAAAAATAAACTAAACCCAATCGTAAGGTTCACAGGTTACGAGCACTGCAAACAAAAGACTTGACAAACCATCTGAGATAGTCAAAATGTAGACAACGCATAGTCTAAAACAGTCGTTGCCACTCAGAAGATCTGCAAAGAACCTTCGTAACGAGGTAGATGGACAGTGGAGGACATAAAGTTTCAAATTCTTCCGACAGCTAATACAGTCACCATTCAGATTTCATATAAAGCAGAAAGAAAAAAATGCACGCAGCTTATTGCACAAACATGAAAACCTCTTCCAACAGCAATGAAGCACACACGGACAGTCCGTCAGTTATCAACACATACGTTGTCTGGGCACCCCGCTAAAGGCAACATATCCTCAGTCGCTCTTATCTCAGGAAGAAAGAGGGAAGGGACGGCCTGGAAGGAGATATGAGCTGGATCCATACTATCAAAGAGAGCGTAAAGGAAACCTACCCAGAACTAATAATCCCCACTGTACATCAACAAAGTAGGGTAGAGCAGAAAGAGGAGCTTTATAAACAATAATATCAAAGAGAATTGTATGTCAAAGGATTCGTAATACAAACTTATAAAGGAAGCTATGTGAGACATTCTTTGGTCGTATCGGTGCATGTTTAGCACAAGCCATGCTTCGTATCAGAACTGAGGTGAAGTGCAATCGTTTTGCAGCTGTAAAAAAAAGGTCTCAAGAGGTGTTTTACTAAATGGCGACGATTCATGAAGCTCGTCACAGCTGATTGTTTTAGGGCGACGAGCACTAGATACAAATAGACACATCTTCTTCGTTTCACAATGCATCATCGATATTGTTTTGTACTTTATTCAGGCTATGATTTCCAACACACATATTTCATACGGAGATATTGAGTAGTTTCGTGAATTATATTAGAGCATATTAATTATTCGACTCCATAATGTTGGGTGACACTGCTTTTGTTGCATGCAAGCATTGAAAACTTATCACTGTATAAGGTGTTCAGGGAATCTGAGGAAGAATTACCGTTTCACTTCATTTTTCATATAAACCGACATTGTTTTAAAGGTGTTGAATGGTGGAGGGCGGTGCACGAAGTTTTAGGATTTGGTAACAAGTAGCACCTTTTACGCATTCCAGACCATTCCACAACTTGCAACAAACGCAGACTTGACCGATCTCATGTTGCAGCAAACGTACTCTCACAATATAGCTAACAGAAGACTTAAACGACAGACTATGAATAAAATGATCGCTTTGAATTCGCATCATAAATTATCCGCACAACCTTTATAACACTAAAGAAAACTTACAGGAGCGGATGTTGGATTTAATTTGCGAACTTTCACCCTCTGAACGATGCTCGATCAGCACACTCTTATGCCCCGATCATCGAGCCTCTCTCATCATCATTCCAACGCCATCTCAACTTCCTGGGAGCAGGAAATAAGTGTGGTGGTCAAAACAGCCTAGCCATGAAAGAGGACATCCAGAAACACAAATGGAAAAATGACATCGGTAAAGGAAAAAAAACAGTTTGAAAGAAAATATCAAAAGTTCGGCTGCATCTCGCAGGCGAATTTTTAAGTGTGTTTTTTTTCTTACTCGAGCACAAGAGACAAAGAAAACAAGGCGGCTAAGAGTAAATGACAAAAACTGCGGCAATGACAAGTGTTTACTCGTCCGCGCTTCACATCGCCCACATCGTCAGGTAACGCATTTTAAAGACGCCATATCAAGCCTTGCGCGCACATTTTACAGTTCCTCCGCATGAATGAAACGAAAAATAGCCATTAGTCAGGGGGTCATATACGAAATACACAATAACGACAGAAAGGAAACATTTTAAAGTCACTCCTGCACGCTTTGCGGCCCTTTTTCGACCCTTCAGCTTCTCTCCAAACTTTCTGGGACTTGTAGGACTCACCCAGTGGATCCAACTGCAGGCTTGAGTTTGATGGGACAGCCGTCCTGGGTGGCGTTGGATGACTCAGCAGACACCCCGGGGCCCAGGAGGCCCACGAACGCGACAAGGAGGGCCGCCACCAGCAGGGAGACACGTACTCCTCTTCCAGACGCCATCGCGTGTAGACTGGCACCACTCGAGCAGCGCCCTCTCTTTCGCCCGTCCCCGTCCGTCCTCCACCTCGCCCAACCCGTTTGTCTCGCCCACGTTGATTGGCTGGCCTCCTGCCTGCTCGCCTGTCCCGCCTTCACCGGTGTTGACTCGCCAGAGAAACCCCAGTTCAGACTGCCAGCTGAACAACGACATCGTTTGGGTTCACTGAAGATATCCTGAGTTCTTTTTGTACGAGAGTGTTGCGAAAAAGCTACAAGCAAAAGCACTGGCCGGGATAATCTTTGAAAATAAAATCATGCTCAAACCATGGAGACAGTTTCAAAGGAGAAAACGAATGTGTGCGTGTGTGTGTGTGTGTGTGTGTGTGTGTGTGTGTGTGTGTGTGTGTGTGTGTGTGTGTGTTTACAAGTGTATCTGTGTGTGTGTGCGCACGCATGCGCGCGCGTGTGTAGTGTTATTAGAAAGTAGAGGGGAGGTTTGTGACTGATGAGGGAAAGTGAAAGAAGAGAGAGAGAGAGAGAGAGAGAGAGAGAGAGAGAGAGAGAGAGAGAGAGAGAGAGAGAGAGAAAGAGGAAATTGTATAGCGGGACAAAAATAAGCACTGAGATGCGGGATGTCGGTTATTGGATCAGTAATCATCAGATGACCATCTTCTTTGAATGAATTTTTCCAGCAACTAACAATGGAAAACATCAACCATTTATTCACACTGTAAGGAACATCTGTAGCAAACATTTAACATAACATTTTAACCTGCATCCGTACCGTCTTGAATGCAACCAGACTGGCCTTAAAATGCAAAGCCTTCTGGCACATTCACTCCATCTAACTAATCGAAACCCACGTAGGAAGTAGCGCAGCTTTGGTGCGACCAGAAGTAAAGTGCAGCCCGATGGGGACGACTTCCGCTCTCTGAGGTAGTGGAGGGGCTCGTACCGATCGTCAACAATCTTGTGCTGCACGTAAGCACGCTAGAGTGGGATACTTGGCATGACAAAAGACTCATCGTCAACGAATACCTGGTGAAACAGGTGAACTCAGTGCCATGGGTTGAACAGTCCCTTGCAAGGAAGGCACGCTGTGCCATGCATGCAATGGACTTGAACTTGAACGTGAACTTTATTGACAAGGCCACCAGCCCATTGCAAGAACCCAACTTCAAAAGACTGATGAGTGTCAGATATTGACATATATGTAGAGGAATATAACCTAATGCCCGTCATATAACACTCTCATTTTCCTCTAGTTTACACTTGCGGTTTTCGAGTGCAAGTGCGCAAGAATTCTTCCTCATTTTCATATGGTCAGGCCAGTTTCTTATCTCTGGAAGAGAAGTTTCCGAAAGCACTTTATGTGCTCGCTTTGGAAGTCTGTCATTACTCATTCTGCATTGCTTCAGCAACACTTTAGCACCCGGTTGCTACTATTGAGAAAGAGTGGGAATCTTCCAAGATCTCCGTATATCATATGATTGAGTATTCTGGAGTCTAGCCCGAGAAGCCTTTCGCAAGCAAATGTATGGACTCAATATATTTTCTTATCTATTCAGATTCCATATTTTGGCACCAAACAGCAGCAACGACTGCACCTGTGCATCGAACAGCTGAGTGAAAATGTGTGTGTCAGTAGATTGAACGTTCCATAGAGCCTTCAGTATGTGTACGCACTTCCTCTTTCCTCTAACTGCAAGCCGCATCAAGGGACATCTTAGTTGTAAATACATACCCAAGATAGTTGTACTGGTTACCCACCTCAAGTTTTACCTCATCTACGAATTATTCTCTAGCATCTAAGGGACCTCCTCTTCTTATACCATGACTTTTGTCTTATTATCATTAATCTTCAGCCCAGGAGTTTTGATATGCTTGCCTGGTTTCTGCACACCTTGTCAAAGCTTGCGTGCATTGTTGAAGTGCTAAGCCTTCAGAAATGTCTATTACCTGTAGCGCAGCCCAGATATGTTCACCAAATTCTCTAAAATGGATGTTATTTTGAAGAAGTCCTTCTTCGCTAGGGTTCCAAACCAACTTAGAGTATGATTTTGGATTCAGGTAATTATTCAGATGATTATTTAAAAATTGCCTTGGGCCAAATCAAAATTCTAATGACAGGTGATCGGATTCAAAGCGAGCAGCAACATCTAAATCAGTTGGATATGGGATACAGTTAGCAACCACCAAGCCATACTTAATGACACTGTTCCCAAGTGGAGATATATACTCATATCTCCCCGAAGTATCTCCCTCGTTACTTCCATTTAACACCATTATATGGTGTACTTGACACATGTTTCTGACAAATTTCCAATGCCATTGATTTTGTCGTCCTGCCACCTCCTCTCCCTGAAGGAAGGTCATGCGTGCAATGAGAGGGTAAGAGAATGCGACTTACAAAAAGGATGTGCTTCTCTTTCTATCCCATGCATGGCTTCGTGCACAGCTCTGGTAGAAGGGTCCTCATGCGAACCTTGTAAGTAGAACGCCTTCGTTCAAACGTTTTAAAAACAATCCGAAGAAATTTCTACTCGGAAATAGATCTCCAGTGTTCCGGATAAATTGACAAACAAGTTTGAGATCTCTTGACAAATTGAGGACGGCTAAAAGCGAAATGTCACCAGCAAAGGTCATGTTTCGGAATCCTGTTATCGGCGTGCCATCTAGGGATGAAGGACACTTCCTGTTGTTCCAAGTCTGCATGCAGTTGCGCGGCCTCACCTGTTGTGGTGGAAAACTTTGCAAATCGCGGAGTATTTGTCATTAACGACTTCATCGCAGTTTTCATCATCATGATCGTAGTCATCGTCGTTGACGTTGTCATCGTCGTCGTTCTTGATATCGTCGTCAACGTCTTTATTTTTATAATCGGCTTTGATATCGTCATCGCTGTTGTCACTCTTCATCGTCAATGTCAAAACAGAATCGTTGGAGTCAACGCCTATACTGCATTTGCGTTAGCCAATGCCGTTCAGGATCTTCGCGATCCCCCCCCCCCCCCGCCCCCCCCAAAACTTAATTGCATTGAGTGCAATTTCGCAAAGAAATTCAAACCTTTCATTCAGGGACAGATTGGTGTACAAAGCTGCTGACAGACTCACCCTTCTTTTTCTTCTTCCTCTTCTAGTTCTTCAAAATGGCTGCAACCATGCAGCTTCCTCTCATCGGTGGAATCTACAAGCAAAAAAAAAGAATCTTCAGAGACAAAGCAAAATAAGGGGAGATTCCCAGAGGGAATGTCTATTTGTCCTTTGACCTCTGGTTTCCATAGAGACGCGTGTCCCGAGGACAGGCGTGGAAGAGGGCTCCTCTGCTGCAAATTGCAGCACCACACCCTAGTGCCCAGCAGACGTGTCCAGACTGAACCACGGCCGGTCCTGAATAAAATCTCCTCGATGTAATTACCTTCGTTTTCAACGCCCTCGGCCGCAAAGTCCACTACAAAGCCTTGCCTTTCAAAGAGAAGCTTTTTCGCGCCAATAGTGCAAAAATCGAGGACTTCTTTGCTAAATGCTGCTGTGTCCATGTCTGTTTTTCCTGGGGTTTGTTGGTGGTCTTTTGTTCCCTGATCGTGTCAGTGCCTCTCCCTCCAGGCGTTTTGGCGTTTGAAGCATCTTCGGCGTTCTCTTGGTCCACTGAATCTACGCTCTTTCTCATTCATTCTACTGAGAGAATCGCATCTCAGGCCCTCCAGATGCGCTCAGTCACAATTGCAAGGTGGGATATAGAAGCAGTAACATGCCAACTCGCTTTGCATGCTTTTCAATTATATTTACTAATATGACAGCCAGGAGCTATTGAGGTTTTCCGCATGAAGTATTATCATTCGGTTATGAGGATATTTATCTTTTTCGCACTACATATAAAAACGAGCGTAATTCGATTAATGTCTACCACGGCATTCTGTATTAATGTAAATGTGTCTGTGTACTTCATCATTCTTCACATTATTGTATGACAAGGCTCTGAAACTCGGGGTCTTTTAAAAGCTACTATGATCACTTGAAATCTATTGTGTTGCAACTGACAATTGTCCATTATGTGTCAGCTTTCAAGGAATGTTGTTGTTGTTATTGTTGTTGTGTTGTTGTTGTTGTGTTGTTGTTTCTTCAACATGACGGTGACGGTCTATAGAAGAGTTGCATCTCTGGTTGGTCAAAACGCGTTCATGTTGCATCGATCCAATGCAGTATCGCGGTCACACTAAACTGTCAAAGGGCATTTGTACCTGATGCGCAATGGGGATCCCGCGACCTGTACGAGCCCAGGGGGGATCCACGTGCTTCTCTTCAGGAAACCAATGCAAAAGAAAATGCCACCTGAAATGAATATGTCTGAAATTAGTGTACATTCCGCAATGGGTGCAGTTGTCTGCGATGTGCTTGCCTGTCAATTTTGCCTCGTCACCGTCAGCCATCATTTCGCCAGCCCTTTGATAAGCTGCGGCCTGCTTCCTTTGGCAAAGGAGGAGAGTGTGATTGCAGTCTGCGGGATTACTTACAACACGATGCAACCCGTCTACAAATGATCTATCAGGCGCTGTTCTCTGGAACTGGCTTGCTGTGAGCAGAATCAGGGGAGAGAGGAGGCGCAGGATCTCCAAAGACTGCAGACAGAATGAGAACGGTAAGGGTATCGTCGTACAAAGACTTAAATAATACCGTGACATAACCATGAACGGAACACATGCATGCACCCGCACACATGCTTACAATGCTGTGGAAAAAAGCATTAGATCGAGCCAAAGAGACTAATACCTTTACATTATTAACAGTAAAACATTATCAATGGCTGGAATACATTAATGTCACAAATATGATATAGCTTTCGCTTTTCGAGCTTATTTGCAACTATATTTGGAGTAGATAAATAACTCTGACATCAAAATGTTGGATGAAAATTAGAACTGTCTAAAGTGATCTTGTCACTTTGGGAAGTTCACAACATTTTGAAAACTGATTATTGCGCTGTAAGATGGAGATGTATAACATTTGAAATAAGATTCCGCATTTTTGTCATCTCAGATGAGTTAAATCATGCAGAGAGGAGTGTCTACTATCCATTCAGTATTCAGAAAGCCATCCTTTGCCATTGCGTAAAACCTTTGCATGTGATGAACCGCTAGATACAAGTTTGATGCAGTGTCTGGGAGTGATCTGAGTTCATCTCTTCATCAGGAGACCTTCCAGCTTGTTTTTGTTGCTGGGATTCCCTCTTGAACAGCTTTGCCAAAAGTGTTCCACGGATTTTCTATGAATTCATTTCACGTGAATGGTATGGTCAAGGCAAAACAATGGTACACTGGTTATTTAACAATTTGCAAAGATTCCCTAATACCATGACAATGAACACCATCCCGCTGATATGACTTCTTTGGGCACGTGGGAAGCAGCTAGTGTGCAGAAGGAAACATGGCTTGTTTCCAACATCTCTGTGAGCAGCATTATTCATGCGGCCTTCACTCACATTCAGGACACAACACCAGAAACTGCCATTGCTCACTAACCAGTATGGATCCCCTCCGTTTTTCCCACAAAACAATCGGGTTTGTAAAGCTTGTCAGAGCCTTGCACGCACCATTGTATAACCTGTGTTGGGAAAAACTCCAAGTTGGACACGTCAGTTGCCACGACCTTTTGACGAGACTCCAACAGCCCAGTCTTTGTATTTCACGGGCCCACTGCATTTTTTGTTTCTTCTGGCCTTCATTCATAAGTGGCTTACTCCTAGCTTTACCGGCAAGACAATATTTTACCAGAGAATATCACTCACTGTTGTAGTAAAACGGCGAATGGAAGTCTGCAAAATCCGTTGGCGTTTCAGCTGTATGGAAGTGGCCCCTCGATTGCGTAATATTGCTCTGATGAGTACAGGGTCGTCCCCAATAGTGTTTAATCTCTTCGTACCTCTTCCTTTTGTGGAGAACAGTAGTCCCATGAGGTTTGTACTTCACAAAGATATGTAGTGGACCTACCTTGCGCTCACTAATTCTCTCAGCAATATTCCAGTGGCTGTATGCTACTGATTCAAAGGCACAGCCCTGCCAAAACCCTCTTTAGTTCTCTGATCTTGTTCGAAGGTTTGAGTAATTAGCATACATAAACAGTTAAGTGGGTTATAATATGACAAAAGGCGTTTTAAGATGAGACTTTTGTGTCGTCTCGTTTGCAGGTACGTATTTGTAATTGTCAGCTCTGCTCAGTCCCTTTGGAAGGTATCGAGGTAGCATGAGGGAAGAAGATGCTGGCGTTCTTCGCCACGTTGCTTTGCTGGTTGATAGGCGGTCCGGGAAGGTCATCGCAGTCCAGCCTTCTGCATTGTCGACACAGCCTTTTCTCTGCCGCCCAGCGTCTGAGTCCACCCTCTACAGTGGCGTGCGTACATTACTGTCTTGGTGAGGCTGTCGTGTCCAAACCACGCCAGCTTCCGCCGCTTGACAATTGTAAGGAGCGGTGCCAGGAAACCTGCAAGACCCTGGACCATGTTCCTTGCTTAAGTGTTCGCTTTGTGCTTTAGGTAGGAGATGCGGTGTGGTTTTCTCAGGAACTTGTTTTCGAACGCCTGAATTATTTTTCCAGGCTCTGTCATCTACAAAGTACGATTTGTCATTATGCTATACTTACAATCACAGAGTAATATAATAATAATAATAATAATAATAATAATAATAATAATAATAATAATAATAATAATAATAATAATAATAATAATAATAATAATAATAGTAGTAGTTTTTTCATAAGCACATACCTTCCCTTGACAGGCAAGCTCATGGCGTTTACAATCCAAAGAATCAACACTCATACAACCGCTCAACACCACATTCCCACAACAAAAAAACCTCACACACAACACACATAAACAAAAAACAAAAACTAAGATCCAATAGAACAAATAGAACAAACTATACAATATACACAGCACTTGCCGGCCAGGTCAAGTAAGGCGAAGCAGCTCAGCGGGAAAGGCGGATCGGAAGAGGTGGGTCTTTAGAGCCCTTTTGAACTGGGGCAGAGTGTCAGAATGATGGACTGAGAGAGGGAGACTATTCCAGGTTACAGGTACGATAATTATAGGCGAAGGCACGCTGTCCTTGAGTTTTCTTATTATGGCGGGGGACCTTGAGCATTCTAGAGTCAGCAGCTGAGCGTAGAGATCTGGAGGGCGTGTAGACCGCAATAATTTCTGTAAGAGCGTGTGGTGCGGTGTTGTCGATGGCCTTGAAGCACAAAGTAGCAAGTTTATAATCTATCCTCTGAGAGATAGGGAGCTAGTGAAGTGTATGTAGGAGTGATGAGACATGAGTACGCTTGGGACATCGAAAAACTAGCCTAGCAGCACAATTCTGAACTTTCTTGAGTTTGTTAAGCAGAGTGTTAGGGATGCCAGCGAGAAGAGAGTTTCCATAGTCGAGACGAGACAGAACAAGTGATGTGATGAGCGTTTTGGTGGCCTGCTGAGAAAGATAATGACGAATGATACTAATTTTCCTTAGCTCGTAATATTCTAACTGACAGATTTTCTTGACATGAAATCTCATTGATAGATCATCGTCAAACATGACGCCTAAATTTCGAACAGACTGAGAGAAGACGATGTCACTGTGTCCAATGGTTAGTTTGAGGGCCTCATCCGATTTGCCTCCGCCGCCCACCATGTGTGCTTCAGGTTTTGAGTCATTGAGTTGGAGCTTGTTCCGGGTCATCCACCGTTTCACGTCAGAGGTACAGTGTTCGCTGGTAGAAAGAAGAGAGTGGATTTGACTGGGATGGGAGGAGTTGTAGAGCTGGGTATCATCAGCAAATTCACTGCGAGAGACTGAATGACTGTCAATTACATTGGAGAGTGGTTGGGTGTACAGTAGAAACAGCAGAGGACCCAGAACATAGCCCTGAGGGACTCAATACTGGAGAGGTGTAGGATCTGAAGCAAAACCCGAGATCAAACCAGTCTGTCTACGTTCTGAGAGATATGAATGCAGGAAGGAGAGTGCTAAGTTTCCAATGCCAAAAACGTTTCTAAGATGGGTGAGAAGACTTCCATGGTCTATTGTGTCGAACGCGGCACTCAAGTTCAACAGAGTAAGAAGAGAAACTTTGGAATTATCAGAAGCAACGAGAAGATCGTTTAGAACACGGAGCAGAGCTGTTTCGGTGGAATGATGAGCACGGTACGCGGATTGAAAACGGGCCAAAAGGTCATACTGGGACACGTGCTCCAGTTGCTGCTGCAAAGCTAACTTCTCTAACAATTTTGACAGAAAAGAAAGATTGGAGACTGGTCTATAATTACTAAGTTGTTTGGATCCAGGTCCTGCTTCTTCAAGAGTGGCTTAACTATAGCCTGCTTGAAAACACTAGGGAAGGTGCCAGTCAGCAAGTTGGCATCAAGTATAGAATCCGGTGGATACCCCTTTTCACGAAGTGACAGCAACGTGTTTCTGCTATAGGACATTCTCACTTCTGAAACGGAAATTCAGCCCGAGTTTTGTCCCTTTACTTCCACTAGTTCCGGTAGACCGGTAAAAATAGAAGCTGATGTGATGATCGCTAGATCGTGGCAAAAGGATGACATTAAAGCATGCAAAAAGATTAATTAGATTAAAAACTAATAAAAAATAGTCATATTAGACTGTTTTAACGTATACTTTCTGCACAAAACCCACATAAGATAAGTAAACAAACCTCACCGTACATACTTAGCTGGCGAGCAGACGAACGCGATCGAACCATAGTCACTACGCCAGCAGACGATCGAGCTAGTGTGATATAATGTTTCATGTAAAGCTCGAATGAGTAGCAGCAGATAACTGTTTAGTTTTGGCTTGAATTGACAATTTCGTTTCCCTGGTCTGGCGAGGACCGAAAATTCACTATCATCGAGTCGATCAACTTGCGCGCGCTCGGCGTAATGTATAACTTCACGTAGTTCGGCTTGTGGAGATGATATTAACCGTATATTTTAGTTGTGCAGGGTAGACCACCCGCCAAAAATTTTGAATAGTGCTTTTGATATCAATGTTTAGTAATTATTGTCGGATCAGATAGCGAAACGATCACAAGCAACATAAACGAGCTTGGGAGTGCTCCTAAGTTTGATTCCGCAGCTGCAGTCGAACTCGATTGGTCAATCGATGTCTGACATCACACTTTGAGATTTCAATAACTTCATGAAGTTGCAGTAGTTGCTTGTTTGCTGGAATGCCATGTAGCTTGATAACTTTTCCATCAATAATTTTGCCACGATGGTTATGGCAAATGACACAGTACTGTTTTCCACCCTCACATACTTTGATCGATCTATAGTATTCAGTGCAGACGAAATGTTCGAGAATGCAACCGGCCTCTGCAGTCGAACTCGATCGGTCAATCGATGTCTGACATCACACTTTGAGATTTCAATAACTTCATGAAGTTGCAGTAGTTGCTTGTTTGCTGGAATACCATGTCGGATCAGATAGTGAAACGATCACTCGTGCATTGAGTTTTGATGCGAGACCACGACACTCCCCGCAGGTATGTTTTGTTTGCGTTGTAAAGTTTGAGTACTAGCTGTAAGTGTAAAAATGGTCAGTTATTAATATAATCGGTGATTTTAGTTGTAATGAAACTTTTTGTGTGTTTTAATGCCATTTTCTTGTCATCATCGACCCGATCTTACAACTTAGGCCTATACATTACGCCGTGCGGGCAAGTTGATCACTCATCCACTCGATGATAGTGAATTTTCGGTCCTCGCCAGACCTGGGGCGGGTTTCAAAATAGGTAGTCGATCTTGGTCGCAAGATCTTGCTTCGCAGTAAGAGCTAGCTAAAAAAGAAACTACCCAACGTGACGAAGTAATGCGCGTGCGTAGACGTCACGACAAGAGGTGAACTAGCCACATTTCAATGGCCGACGTGTTGCCGGTTCATTCATAAAACGCTCTATTTCGAGATACTAGCAACCCATCCAAAGAAAATATATGCCATGCACAGCATTAATTTATCAAAGGTGTATGTTGAATGCATTAACAGATCGTGAAACCTCCTACAGTTTACACATCGAATGCAGGTCAACGCATCCACGCCGAACTTTTGTCTCGAATCTTAAAAGCTAGGCACCTCTCAAGCTGCCTCGCTCAATCTACGCTCGTCTTCGATTGGCTCGCTAGCAAGCAAAGAATGAAACTGCCCATTCGGCGAGATCTACGTAGATCTACCGAGATCTTCGCATTTTGAAACCCGCCCCAGGGAAACGAAATTGTCAATTCAAGCCAGAACTAAACAGTTATCTGCTGCTACTCATTCGAGCTTAACGTGACACAGTACTGTTTTCCACCCCCACATACATGTACTTTGAGCGATCTAGCAAAGATCTAGTATTCAGTGCAGACGCTTCGAGAATCGACGGGGACTAGGTGGTTCTACCTAACGCGTTGTTTTTCGACAGAGAGCGCCGAGGATAACTCCTGCAGGGTACGTTAATGAGAATGTCCTATACTGGAGTGCAGATGCGCCCTGAAGGCAGGACAGTGGCTCTGGGTCAGGTCAGTTTTCGATTGAACTGTTGGAGTAGTGCTCGCAACAGCAGCTGTTGTTGACACAAGAAGGATGGTGGCTGGACAACAAATCAGGTGAGTCCTGTTGGACTTGGTGAAGAGTAGAGAGAAGAAACACAAACTTGAAAACTGTCCAAAAGTCGAAGAAAAACTGGAGCCTACATCTACACCACACTGACGGCGGCATCTTCACTCACATGCATTTACAAAAAACACACACACAAAAGTCACTCTTTCAAAAAAAATATCACTGGAGAGAACCCTCAACAACGCTTGCTAGGCGCGTGAACAGAACTCATATCATTATCTTGTTAAAATAAATTGATACAATTTGGAAGATGCAATAATTGGTAGGCTGGACTTAATGGGAAACCTTCAGTGATCTACTATTTTTTTCCACAGCTGAACATACATGCATGGGCTATTCCATCTCGTTTTCTCTCTGTGAGGATTTCATTTGAAAGAAACATTTAGCGCCCCTATTAATTCTATCTTTGTGATGTTACAAGGGACACTTGAATATTAAGAACGGCTGTTGAATTTTCCTATTTGCTCACTATAGCGACGTCATTCCTGTAAAGTCGATAACGTTACCACCCAAACGACATACCAGCACAACGCCGTCGCTATGGCAACACGCAATAACAATGCCACCGAGTCGTCGTTCCATCTACCTACATACGCGACGTCGACAAGTTGTTGACAGACCAGCGTATCGGGTCAGGCGTGAGTAGAACAAGCCAGTGGTCTCGGATGCGAGCTTTGAAGGAGAAGGTTTCTTGCTGACTTTTTCTAACTGAAGAGCTCCTGTGGGGCTCTCGAACCCGTTCGACAAGCGTACATCTCTCTGTTCCTACCACCCGCCATTCTACTTCCGCCCGCGTTCGATACGCGACCACCATTGTGTCGGGACCAGCGGATCAAAGTTGTATGAGTGGCCGTGCGAGGGCAAGGTGTGCGTGGCGGGACTTCGCCCAGACCGAGTGTTTTCCTGCCGTGTAAAATAGATCAAACG
>JAWQFJ010003523.1:12500-19497 GCA_034096865.1 Theodoxus fluviatilis | reverse complement strand
CCTCCTCCCTCCACCCCCCCTTCTTCCTCTCCACCCCTCCCTCCCCCTCTCCTTCCCCCCTTCTCCTCCCTCCTCCCCTCCCCCTCCTCCCTCCCTCTTCCTTCCCCCACGTCTCCCTCTCCTCTTCCCCCCCCCTCCCTTCTTACTCTCACCCCGCTCTCCTCCTCCTCCCTTTCCTCTCCCCCCCCCCCCTTCCTCTTCCCCCTCCGTCAGCTCACTATGTGTTTTTTCCTCCTGTATTTCGCCCTACTTCTCTCTCCCCCCCTCCTTTTCTGCATTTTTCCCCCTCTTGCCCCCCCCCCCCCCCCTTCTTCGCCCCTGCTCTTCCCCCTTTATACCCCTCATTCTCACGCTTCCTCGACATCCTTTGTGCCCCACCGCCTTCCCGTGGGGGTGAGTTTTCTTTATTTTTCCTCCCCCCCAGGCCCCCCCCCCCACCCCACCAGCCCAGTTATTTTGGTGGCAAGCCGGGGGGGGGTAGGCCAAAAAAACAAGGGGGGAGGGGGGGGCGGGGAATCTTAATACAAACCCATTTTTCAAATGCCCTCATTGTGGCGGGGGGGGTGACACTTTCCGGGGTGGGAAACCCCCCCCCCCCCCCGGGGGGGCCGAAGGGGGCCTGTGCCGCCACTGGGGTGGGGCCCCCAAGGGGGGAAGAGATGAAAAGGGAAACTTTGAAGGATTTTAGGGGGGGGCCCCCACCTCTCGTTTTCTGGGGGGGAGGGGGCCAGGGGTGGAAAAGGGGGGGCAAGTTTTTTTTTTCCTCCTTTTTTTTTTTTTTATTTTTACAAAATGGCCATAACAGCCGGGGGGGGGCCCCCATTCTTTTGGGGGGGGGGGCCAAGTAGGGCAGGGGGGGTCCCCCCCCCTTTTTCTTTTGGGGGCGTCGTTGGGGGCCCCCCCACCCCCTTTTCTTAAACAAAAGTTTGTAGGGGGGGGGTGGGAAGGGGAACGCCCTTTTGGGGAAGGAGGGGAACCTGGGGGACTTTTTTTTTTTTTTCCCCCCCCCATTTTTTACGGAGGCAGTATTTTCACGGGGGGAGTTTGGGTCATTTCCCTTACTGGGGGGAACCTAAAACCTCCAAGTCCTTTGGAAGTGGGGGTGGGGGCCCCCCCCCGTGGGCCCGCGGCTTGGGGACTAAATTTTTCTTCCGCATAGGGGGGTTTCAGTGGTGAACGTTTGGGTGGACAAAAATTATTGTCTCCCCGGTAAATTTTTGAACAAAACAGCGGGTGGGTGGGGGACTACCTTCCCCACCCATTTTCATTTTTAAAACTTCCCAAAACATCTCTTGCCGTTTTTGTTTCGCCATTTAATTTTCAAACCCCCAAAAAGGGTCTGGGCCCCCAATTCGGGGGGCCAGGGGGTAGTTGGCAAAGATTGCTATGGGGGAGGGGGGGGGGGGCCCAGGGGGGGGGGGGTTTGGTATTTTTTCGCGGGGTGGGGGAAAATATTACTTATTTTCCCTTCTTCTTGTTTTTCCATTTGATCAAGGGGGGCCCTTATTTTTAATGGGGGGCCCTTTTTTTTTTGCTTGAATGGCTTTTAACTTTCTATTTTTAACAAAACGGGTGAAATGGTTTTTTTTAACATTTGTTTTTTTCCCAATTATTGGTATTGGGTTTTCCAACTTTTGGCTTGCTTTGGGGAAACCCCAAGGGAGGGTGGGAAAAAGGATATTATATTTTTTTTCACTTTTTTTACCCCCCCAGGCCACCAAAATGGACAAATTTTTGGGTCAAAGTTAAAAAAATTTTTCAAATTAGGGTTTTTAGGGTAAAATATCCCATCCAGGGGGCCACAAAAAGTTACCACCCCAATTTGCCCCCCCCCGGTTTTGGGGATGATTTCCTCCAAAAGGAATTCCCTTTGGAGGGGCGGATTGTCTTTTTTTCTTTTTAATACTTCCCCGGAGGGTCCTGGCCAAAATATTGGGGAGGGGGGGGGCCTCTTTCCCCCCATCCCCAAAAAGGGTCCCCCTTAACCCCAAAGGGGAACTCCCCCACCCCACCCCCCCCAAAAGGGCGGGGGGCAGTTACACCCATTTGGGGGGGAGTCTTCCATTTCCACCCTCTTTGCTCTACCTTGGTTTATGGGGGGGGGGACTGCACCCCCTTTATTATTTCCTTTCATTGGGGGACCACAATGGGGGGGGCCCGGGGGGGTCCCATTCCCATTGCCTTGGTACGGGATTTTGTGGGACCCCCCCCCCCCCATGGTAAAACCGGTTGGCACCCACCCACCCCCCCGACCAAAAAACGCTAACACCTTTTTCAGTAGGTGGGGATGGGATTTTGTTGCCCCCACCAGGGGGGGGGGAACTTAAAACGTACAGGGAACAGCAAAAAAATAAAAAAAACCCCCCCCCCCCCACCCGGTGATCTCTTTTTTTTCCATTTAAAATTTTGGCAGGTGTTCTGAAAGAAGGGGGTGGGGGGGGGGCCCTGGTTTTCCCCATTTATTTTTCTCAAAACGGGGGCCAAATTGGGCATCCCCCACCATTACTCCCAACTTTTTTCCCCAAAGTGTTTCTTTTTCCGCCAAATTTCAACCCACCTTCTTACCCCAGTGGCCCCAAGGCTGTGAAAAGTTTACCTTTTTTTGGGGCCTTTTAGTTGGGAGGGGGTTGACCATAACCTTTCGATCCCAAAAAACCAGGTGGGACCCCAACCCCCCACACCCACCCCCAGCCCTTTCCGTTTTCCGGAAAGGGGCTTTTTTGAGTTCCTTTGGGGCACTTTTTTTTCCCACCCAAAGGGGGGGGGCACATTGGGGTTTGACCACCCCAAACAAAACTTTCCCCAGGTGCCAGTTGGATGACCAATTTGTGGGAATTTTTCTTTCAGCCCATTTCTTTTATTTTTTTCCACGTGGTGGAGTTTCCAGTCCCCCCCCCGGGGGCCCCCCCCCGTTGGGAAAGGGGCGGGCCCACCACACCCCCCCCCACATTTGCCCTTTGTGTGGGGGGAGGGTTGAAAATTTTCATTTTTCCCAAAACCAAAAAACGTTTCCCCCCCATTGTATCCTTTACTTCCACGCTTTCCAATAAAAAAAACACTGGAGGCGGACTGAGGGCTCCTTTGGGGTGGCCCTTGTGGGGGGGGGGGGACTAGGTTGGGGGCGCCTGGGGGACTGGTTGTTGTGGGGAACCCAAAAATTCCTTGGGGGGGGGGGGGGACCCCCCCACACCCCCCAGTGTGGGTGGTCCCCCATCCCCCCCATTGGGGGTGGGGGGGGGTGGCCCCCCCCTCCCCACTGGCCCCTTTTGGAAATGGGGGAATGCAAGGGGGTGCGGGGGGGGGGGCCGGCCGGTGGTGGGGGGGGGAAAATTCCCAAGAATTGGTGTTGGGGGCCCGCATTTTTTCCAAACACAACCCCGGGTGGGGGGGGGGGGGGGGGGGGGGGGGACCACCATATTTTCTGGGGCCCCCCCCAAAACCAAAGGGGGGGGGGGGGGGTTTCCATAGGGGGGGGATAAATTATGTTTTTTTTAAGGGGGCGCTTGCCAAATTGGCCAAAAAAAATTGGGGCACCAATCGGGGGCGGGGGGCACCCGTTGCATGTTCAAAAACCCCGTTTTGGGGGGGGCAGCCGTTTCCCAGGGGGGGCCAAAAAAAAAAACAATTTTTTTTTTTTGGGTCAGTTTTCACCCATAGGGGGGCCCACACGAAGGGGGGGGTTCGGTGGGGGGGCCAGGCTTTCCCACCCGGGTTCCAGTCCCAATAGTGGGGGTCAATGGGGCTCCAGGTCGAGGTTTTGGGTGGTTTGTCCCGAAAACTTTTTTTTTCCAACAATAGGGTAAAACAACCAAACGTTTTTTACTATTTGTGTGGGGTTTTCCATGGGGGTGTCCCCCCAGTTCCGGGGGGGGGGGGGGGGGTGGGGGACCAACTTTACATTTAAAAACCAAAGCAAGTTCCTCACCAAGAAAGTTTTCCATTGTCCTGCTTTGGTTGGTCCCCCAGGGGGTGGGGGGGGGGCCATGGGATTGGTCCCCTTTTTGTTTTCCCCAATTTGGGGGGGGCGTGGGCCCTCCCCGTTTCCCAACACCGCTTGCACTTCCCCGGCAACAAAAACCTTTTTGGTTAAGTGCTTTTGTTGGGTATTAACTGTTTTTACAGTTCTCTTGTGGTTAAGCGGGTGGGGGGGGGGGGGGGGGGAATGGTGGTTTCCTGTGGACGGGCCATATTTAGTATGGACAATTTTCCTTTTCCTGGGGGCCCCCAGGGGTTTTCATAACCAGCCCACCAGCTGGAAATATTTCCTAATGTTTTGTTGGGGGGGGCCAACAGGGGGGTTCCCAATTGTGCAAACAGAAAAACCCTTGGTTGTTTCTAATTCCCAAAACCAAAGGGGGGGGGGGGGGGGGGCCCCACCCCCACCCCACCAAGCTTTTGACTCTATATTTTAAGGAACAGTTTCCCCCCTTCCCGAAGTTGAAAAACAAAAATTTTTCCAAAAAAGTTGAATTGGAAAAAAAACGATTTGGGGGGGTAGGGGGGGAGGGGCACAGGGTGCGGGGGGGGGGGGGGGGGGGGTTTCAAATAAGCACCGGGGGATCATAGGGGGGGTAGGGAAAAGACAACCAAACTTTTCCCCCCACACCAACCACCCCAACCACAAAACCCCCAAAAACAAAAAGGTTTTGTTTTTTTTGTCCCTACGTTTTTTGTGTGTCTTGGTTGGTTTTTTGGGGAAACTTTGCTGGGGGGGGTTTGGGGGGGGGGGAGTTGTAAATTCCCGGGGGGGACAGGTGGAAACATTTAACCCCAACCAATCATTATGCCATCCACATCAAGGGGGACACAAACTTTTGTTTCAGGGGGGGTTTTTTGTGTGGAAAAATTGGGGCACCCATACGTTTTGGGCCTCTTAGTGGGTTTTTATTGTCCCGGTGGGGGCCCCGCAAAGTTTTTACCCCACCCGTGTGGGTCCCGGTGTTGGGCTTTTCTTCTTCTTTATTTGTTTCCCCTCTTTCACTTCCCAAAAATTTACCGTCAACCCCCCCCCCCCCCCCCCCCCCCCCCTTCCCCCACCCCCCCCTACCCCCACCCCTTTCCCAGGGTTTTTGTGTGTTTGTCGGTCGGGGGGGTGGTGGGGGGGGGGGGGGGGGGGGGGGGGGGGGGGAGGGGGGGGGCCGTTGGGGGGGGCCCCCAGCGTGGGCCCCCCGGCCTCTTGCTTAGGGAGGGGGGGGGGACAAGGTCTTACTTTTGGGGCGGGGGTGGAGGGGGGGGGGGGGGCCCCCCGCTTATGCCCGGGGGTTTTAAAAAAAAAATGAAAAAAATGCTTTTTTCACAAAAAAAAGTTTTTTTGCTAAAGGGGGGGTTCACCACCAATTTTGGTATTTTTTCCCCCCCCTTTTTTTTTGGTCCCTAAAAAAACCGCCTTTTTTTTAAAAAAAAAAAAAATAAAAGTTTTTGTTGGTTACCCATAAACAAAAAAAACGGGTTGGGAAAGGGCTTTTTATTATTTCTAAACTTTTCCCTTCTTTTTTTCCCCCCCCAAAATTTGAAACCTCCTTGCAAACACGGGGGGTTTGGTTTGTTCCCCTCTACGGGGCACACCTAAACTTCCCCCACCAGGGGGGGGGTGGGGCCGGGGGCTCGGCCCCCCCCCCCGGGGGGGGGCGGGCTTTGATGGGTTTGGGGGGGGGGGACAAAACCCAAAAAAAAACCGGTGGGGGGGTGGGGGACCCCAAAATAACGTTTAAAACCCCACCCACGCGGTCTTCCCCCGGGGTTTAGGGTTGGGGGAAAAACTTTTTCCCCCCCCGGGGGGGGGGGGACCAGGGGGGGGGTGGGGGGTGGGGGGGGGGCTAAAGTGGGTTTCCAGTCAGGTGTGGTGGCCCGGGGCAGGGCTTGGGGCGAGGCCCGCCTATTCCGGGGGGACGAAAAAAAAAAAAAAAACCCCCGGGGGATCCACAAAGGGGGGGGGGGGGGGCAATTTTGGAGGGGGGGGGGTGGAACTTTTTTGGATAAAAAAAACGGAAATGGGGGAAAAAAAAAAAACAAAAGGGGGGAAAAAAATTTAATTTTTCTAAATTTTCTATTTTTTTTTTCCAAACAAGTAAAACAAATAAAAAAAATATGGTTTTTTTTTTTTTTTTTTTAGACCGGGTTTTTACGGGGTGGGGGGGACCAAAAAAAAAAAAAAAAACAAAAATTTGGCCTAAGGAACACTTAAAGGAAAAAAACCCCCTTTGGGGGGGACCCCCCCAAAAAAAAAAAAATCACCCCCGGCAATACCCCAAAAATAAGGTGCCCGGGCCCCCCCGCAAAAATTAAGGTGGGCGGGGGGTGGGCCCCCCCCTCCCCGTCCGCAATTTTAGGTAAAAACAGTGGGGGGGCCCCGGGGGGGGGGGGGAACCCCCACCCCCCCCCGTTTGGGGGGGGGGGTTTCATTTTTAAGCTGGTTTGGCTGGGGTGGGGGAGGACCCCAAAAAAGGGGGGGGGAATAATTGGGGCTGGTTGTTTTTGGTGGTTTTCCCCTTTCCAACGAGGAGGGGTTTTCCCCTAACGGGGGGAAGTGTTGGGGGGGGGGGGGTGGGAACAAGGAAATTTTTTAATTTATTTATAAGGGGTGCCAACCCGGGGGCCACGGGGGGAAAAAGTTTTCTTGTCCCACAAAACAAAAATGGGGCCCAAGTGCAATCCTTTTTTTGTTTCCCCCCCCAACCCCCACCCCCCCTCAGGTTTTTTTCCTTTGGATTGAAATTATGGGGGCACGCAGGGTGGGGTGGGTGGGTGGGTTAATCGGGGGCCATTTTTCAACAACTCGCCCAAGGGGTTTGTGGAGGTTTTGGGAAACCACTCCCCCACCTTGAATGAAAAACTGGGGGCGCTTTTAAACATGGGGGGGAAAGGGGGGCCCCACCCACCCAATGGTTGGAAAGGGGGGGGGGGGTAAGGGGGAAAAAAAACACACTTGTGGAAAATCATTAAAGTGGGAAGTGACTTGAAAACATGTAAACGCTTAAACCCTTGGGTCAAGAAGCAC
>JAWQFJ010003523.1:0-7500 GCA_034096865.1 Theodoxus fluviatilis | reverse complement strand
GATTCAAGACAGTTTATTGGGCTTGGACCGGACCACCCCTGGAACCCATGCAGGTCCTAAGGCAATAATTCCAGGCCTAGAATAGGCAAGACCTGGATGCCAGGGCTGGTCCAGGGCTGGCCCAATGACCATTTCTAGGCTAGTCCGGGGCTGGATGCCAGGGCTGGCCAGGGCTGGATGCCAGGGCTGGTCCAGGGCTGGTCCAATGACCATTTCTAGGCTAGTCCAGGGCTGGATGCCAGGGCTGGCTAGGGCTGGCCAGGGCTGGATGCCAGGGCTGGTCCAGGGCTGGCCCAATGACCATCTTTAGGCTAGTCCAGGGCTGGATGCTAGGGCTGGCCCAATGACCATTTCTAAGCTAGTACAGGGTGGATGCCAGGACTGGCCAGGGCTGGTATCCAGGGATTTGCCCGTCCTGGTCCAGCCCTGGTGTGCTGTCGGGGATGTAGTTTGCAGAATGAGGAAATGCAAGCCGCCGAAAGTTGCAGACTCCTTCCTACTCGTTGCTATTCTCGCTAGCGTCGAAAGACACGCGAAAACGGAAAAGATAACTCTGTTTGACTCTATCTGGATTAGGCTATTCCGTCAATTGACATCTCAGGGTTTTTTGTGGGTTTTTTTCGAGTTTACGACCTACATAAATCACTTTCTTTTCAAACCTCGATTCTGAAAATTTGATACATTCAATCAGACCTAACTTCCAGTAAGTGTGCAAAATGTCAAGGAAATCCGTCCAGCAGTTTTTGAGATATCAGCCGTTAAGTCGGGACTGACAGGCCGACGTACAGATAAAATTACGTCACGTTATTGATCAGCGTAGGAGTGTCCACGCTGAAGTAAAGGCCACCAGAATGACATGGGCGGAGCTGAAGAGGACCTGCCAGAACCGTGTGCGTTGGAGGAGTGTTGTTGCGGCCCTATATTCCCCAAGGAATCAAGAGGCATAAGTCAAGTCAAGTCAAATTGATCACGTCACACATTTTGCATTTCGCCATTCCGTCAATTGACACTTTAGGGAGGTGCTTTCGAGTTTACGACCTTACAAAACCACTTTTTCTCCAAACCTCGATTTTGAAAATTTGATACATTCAATCGGACCTAACTTCCAGTAAGTGTGCAAAATGTCAATGAAATCCCTCCAGTAGTTTTTGAGAAATCAGCCGTTAAGTCGGGACTGACAGACAGACAGACTGACACACAGATAAAGTCTGTAGGACCTCCAGTAAACCTGGAGGGATAATATCCTTACATGTATCTGGATGGATACAATTTCAATTCCATAAAACATGAGCTACAAGGCACATGAGAGAGGAGTGAGGATTTCATGAGCAAATATGTTCAATGAAACTCAATAATAATGTCTTCATGTGTCTGGATTCAATATTGGTTCCTAAAAAAACATTACTACTATATATATATATATGTGTGTGTGTACATACACCATACATGTATCCAATACATATGCAGTATGTAAAATTCTCTCCCTCTGTGCCTCTAAAATTGGTCATGTTGGTACTTTGGATCTGCCAGGGAAGACTGCACAAAAATCTTTGGCATGTTAGAACCCAATGATCTATCACCATACAGTATAAGTTCCCTTTGCAGGATCCTTTTGTAGGATTGATGCAAGGCCACAATGATGATAGCAACCTCCTCTCACTTCCTTAACACTGCAGCTGGTCAGTGTTTTTAACAATGTTCTAGCATCCTTTGGGAGAGCTTCAAAAACATGATGTGCACCACGCAAAATACCCAGAAGTGAGTTTAGGGTTCACGTTTGTACATTGTGCTCAGTAGCATCAAGTTCTCTTTTTAGTTTTTCTGAATCAGCACTAGCAGCCTTGACCCCTTCGATCAGTTTCAGATCCATCATTGTCTAATTCGTTGCCTTAAAATTTTCATCTGCTTTCGAACACTCCGTATCACTGTCTGAGGTATAATGACCGAACCCATCATAATAGCTATAGTCTTGGTCTGAATCTGATGGATCTTCTACCACTATCTCGAGATCATGAATAGCATTTTCCGGAACGGCTTTTTCTGTCCCCACAACTATGCAACTAGATTCATCCAACTCAGATCGTTGCGATGCAATCTTAATCGGCTCAGTATGCTCAGGAGGCAAGCTCAGTGCAGCAGTATCATGCTTAATATGCTCGTTTTACGTTGCAAAAAATTTCCCTTCGGTCAGTCCAGTCAAAGATGATAGGTTACACAAAGATAGTTCATGCCGAGCTTTTGCTCTTTGAAGTTACAAGCAGCTAAAATTGCAGCGTTGCAAGCGGCTAGCACTATGGGAGATGCCTAGAGTCCGTTTCAACATTGCACATTTAAAATGGTGGACATAGTCTCTCTGCGCGCAGAAAAAGCTGAATTTGGGGACACTAGAAACCCCATCCAAAGAAAATGTAAACCATGAACAGCATTAATTTATCAAAGCTGTATGTTGAATGCATCAAAAGGTATTGAAAGCTCCTACTTTTTAACAATCGAAATGCAGGTCACTCGCAGAACCACGTGTGCACGGGTCGACGTGATCGCAACGTTTGGTGACCCTGTTCTCTCTGTGTTAAAAATTATTATTCTTCAAATCGGTCAAATAGTGACGTCACTCGTTCTTCAACCTTGGTAGAAAAGAAGTACTGGAGACTTTAGTCCAACTTCAAAATTGTATTTCAGAGCTTTGGGGCCAAGTAGGCTCCTTCTTCAGTGAAATAAAAGGATATGTTTGAACGAGTCTGCCAAATCTGACGTCGCACCACTAATGACGTAATGTCCGATGCCCAGCAACGAAATCCACCTGTATCACAAAGTAACTAAATAGAAGTGCAAAAATAAAGTCTAGCCTATAAGGATTAACAGATATACACAAATTGCACTTAGAAATAAAGTACCACAAAACCTAACGTTGCGCTGATAAGCTAACACACCATATCAAACCTGCGCAAAGCACGAAATATAAAAGACAATACATAGGTATGTGAGAAAAAAAAAGAAACACCTTTTCCCGTTACCCGCCGCCGCTGTTCATGCCTGTACCCCGTGCCGCATACCCCACTCACTCATTTGTTTTTGAACTGTTGTCACATTGCTTATATGTAGTCGAGTGCGTAACTCGCTTTCTCTAGACTACTGATGATAGATGCGCCTTAACTGACTGCATCCCCCACTACCCCTCTTTCGATTAAGTCTGCTGCATGTTATCCCTGTAATTTTTTCGCCTTCTCTTGTTTGATTGTATTGTCTTCTATTTAGTTACTTATTTCACTGAAGAAGGAGCCTACTTGGCCCCGAAAGCTCTGAAATACAATTTTGAAGTTGGACTAAAGTCTCCAGTACTTCTTTTCTACTCGTTTACGAGTCCAACACCGGCCTCCCGTTTTCAACCTTGGTAGTTGATGACGTTATGGGAAATTTTAGAATTAGGTCCATGCACATCTGCTGCTAGGCCAAAATTCTAGTGACAATTTACTTGAACGAAATTACCCACCTTGCTTTGTCTCTTGGAAACCTGAAGTACGAAAGCTCTGGGCGTTTCTTTCTGTTGTTGCTACAGTTAATAGCGCTGCAGTGGTCACTCGCAAACCTGGGTTTTTCCGCCATGTTTGTGCGAAGTCTCCACTAAATCCTATAATCATGTGACTAAATACAGTGCAATGTTGAAACGGACTATAGGCATCTCCCATAGTGCTAGCCGCTTGGGGCGCAACGGGTCTCGACCCTCACGAGAATGAGCTAATGAACTATCTTTGTGTAACCTATATTCCGCTATAATCTTTGGTCCAGTAGGATTGGCGTTTTGCTTTCTCAGCCATTCCCAGGCATACCATGTGACGAACACGAAAATTACACTACTGCAAATCACAACCCATCTGAACCAAAGTTCATATGAAAGCTAACAAATATAAACAGCCATGGCATGCGTATGGGCTAATACAAAGAAATACTTACAAGCCTACTGTCACTGATATCGTTGTTATATTACAGCCATCGTCCCTTCCTTGTAGCGCGTCACTTCATAAAAACCGCCAAAAGTAAAACACGTACGTAAAGCAGTAATAATTAGTCTAGTAAATGCGACGGCGAATAACTCTGTGAGTGCGAGAAATAATTACTCACACACTACCACGAATTGAACATTGTTTGAAAACAAATCGTTTTGCCTCTTTTTTTTAAAAATAGTAATGATTGCTTTCGAATCGGAGCTTTACGTAATTATTTCCCTTGAAAAGAAGCTATAAATAAGAAAAAAACTACACAACAAACACTAAAATCAAAGGCTTTCGGGCACACGCCCTTCTTCAGTGAAGCGAAACGAGCGTGTCGAATCGACATAAATCCGACACCTTAAAAACGGCAAGGTTCATTTGTGTGTCGGGCCGCTATCACAATGCTATCGACAAGCGTTGCCGATAGGTGTCGTTCTTCGCCCGACAGTTTTCAGTTGTTTGCCGACATCGGCTTGCCGGCCGGGATACACACATATGCACGCGCGCATTCAAGCTGAAAGGAATTATGCACACACATTCACACGCGCGTGCGCATGCGCTAACACCAATTAGCTACAGGCTGTCGCCAAAGACCATATGTGACTTTGCTTGCTGCGATACAGTTTGTTTCTCACAGCTCTCACCATCTTTTCGAGATCTTTTTTCCTTTCCCGATGAACTGGTGGAAGGCAGACTGCACGGAAGGGCATCGCAAGGTAGGCTCAACTCGTCAGCATTTTCTTCTTTTGTTTTGGAGCCAGAGCCTGTGTCAGGAAGGGAAGATCTTTCCCGAGGGAATGGTCTTTTATTTGTAACTTTGGGCGGCGGGTTAGGCACATCAAAAATAGTTGGAATAGCATTCCAGACCAGTCTATCTTTTTCAGCTGGACGGATGAATTGATTTGGTTCAAAGTGGTCACTGCACACGACAAGACCAGCAGTAGACATATGAGCAGCACTTTTCCCCCATCAAATCTTGACGTCTTGAATGTTGCACCCATTTGCCTGTTCAAGAGGCCTACCGGTACGTACCGGTTGATACCGTTCGTCTCTTGAACGACTTGGTACGGCTACCGGTATCGACCGGTACGTACCGCGCGGGATCGCTGTTGCGCCTGTATAGCCAAAATGGGGCCTACATAAATTTCTATTCCAGAGATGCCGAGCCTTCATGCACAGCTACAGCTTAATGTATTTCATCAGCTTCCACAAGGAACGAGCAGTCAGCAGCTGCTGGTTTACTCATTTGGTTAAGAAGCGCAATACGCGGCAATGAGAAGGCATCGCGGAAGCCATCTTGGCTACCGTTCGGTCATAACGAGTCGTTCAAGAGTGCACATTGGTTGCTCGGCTACCGGTCGGCTACCGGTAGGTCGTCTAGAACGCACGGCTTGTCTCGTCTCGGAGGAAGCGGACAGCCGTATCTGGCATTTGAACACGATATTGCAGCGCAGTTTTCTCCTCCGTGCCTTCGTCGCTTCATTTTTAGCTACTACTACTAGAGAATGAAAGCGTCAATTCTAATTCCAGCTAGAAACACCACAGTGTTCAGAGTTATGCGAGGAAAAGCTTTCTAACCTATTGACGCCAGTCGCTTTTTCTAATGCAGAAATGGGAGACCCAAAATGCCATCGCAGCTATAATATAGGCCTCATGTATCATGTATGCTGCTCAGCGCGCAGATCATAATTATGCGTCCGGTACGTTTTTATTTCTTTATTAAGACCAGCTTGTTAGGGACATGCTTTTCCATGGAGAAAATTGTGTTTAGATCTTTTAGGAGAGATATAGTTTACTGACACCTTGACCCTTTTCCCAGCTTTAGTGTGGGAATTTTCATTTTAGTGTTTACACTCGATCGCTTCTCCACGCACTCGGCTATTAGTGTTCATGTTTACAAACTACGGAACAAACGGTTTCTCACATACATATCGCTTTCAAGAAATACTATAAAAACCCTTGCACGCACTTGC
This sequence comes from Theodoxus fluviatilis, assembly GCA_034096865.1. Taxonomy (NCBI): domain Eukaryota; kingdom Metazoa; phylum Mollusca; class Gastropoda; order Cycloneritida; family Neritidae; genus Theodoxus; species Theodoxus fluviatilis. The sequence goes on along the minus strand of JAWQFJ010003523.1, from coordinate 1,538 downwards.
ATTCTGCTATTCATACACTAAACATTATTCCTCACGCACGTGGCATAGATACAACGCTCACTATACATGTGTATCTCGCACAAGCGCTCCGGGGGAGACACGCGAAAACAGGGAGATCACTCTGTCGGAAATCTCGCTAAAATCAGCCGAGTGCGCGGTCTTAGTAATGTATGGTCTTTGATGCATATACAGGAAGTGAGTGAAGAGAGAGGCATAATGGGATAGCTTGACAGACCAAGTAGAAATATTCTGTCACGAAAGATTATTATGTAAGCTACAGGCTTATGGAGTGACTGGTAATATCCTAAATTGGGTAAGGAGTTTTCTATCAGGAAGAGTTCAGAAGGTGAGAGTTGGCAATGCAAACTCATCCCTAGCAAACGTTCTAATCGGAATTCCACAAGGAAATCTCTTTACTGTTTTCATAAACAACTTACCAGAAGGGATACAGTGATCGTGCAAAGTTTTTGCCGACGACACGAAGATTTATGATAAATCAAGAAATTGTAGCCGGGCGATTTGAAACGATTGGAGAGGTGGTCGGATGTATGGAATCTATATTTTAATGTAGAAAAGTGTAAGGTGATGCACCTAGGGAAAAATAGTCCCTGCGTTAAATACACCATGAAAATGGGAAAAGATGACTTACATCTTACTGTATGCAACAAGGAGAGAGACTTGAGAGTCACTTTTGACCCTGAATTGTCATTCGACCCACATATTCAAGCTTCTATAAACATTAAGGCCAATCAGATGATTGGAGTTATCAAAAGAACCTTTATATATTTAAACAAGGACATTTTCATTCAGCTATGCAAAGCTATAGTTCGTCCAAGAGTTGAGAATGGTAACATTATATGGTACCCGCACTTAAAAAGACAGTCAGAGGCTGTGGAGCGAGTCCAGCGCAGGGCTACCAAGTTGTTGAGTGAATGTCGGGAGATGTCTTACACTTACAGCGATCGAGCGCTTAGAGTATTTGAATCTGCACTCACTGAAGGGAAGAAGGATTCGTGGTGATATAATAGAGGCTTACAAATTTATTGTACAATGAGCTCGTAGACGCGGAGTGGAGCGACTTCTTCTAGTCACCAAGTTGCGCCAGTACGAGAAATGCAGACGGAAAAGTATTTGTTCAACTTCAACGTAGTAATACTAACCTAAGAAAGTATTGTTTCAGTGATCGTGTTGCTAACCTGCGGAATAAATAACCTTCCGTTTCGGCTCAAGACTGCACCGACTACTAACGTTTTCAAAAACCAACTGGACAAGGATCCTACATTTATCCCTCCAGGTTTACTGGAGGTCCTACAGACTTTATCCCTCCAGGTTTACTGGAGGTCCTACAGACTTTATCCCTCCAGGTTTACTGGAGGTCCTACAGACTTTATCCCTCCAGGTTTACTGGAGGTCCTACAGACTTTATTAGTCTGTCTGTGTGTGTGTCTGTCTGTCTGTCCCGTCTCCACGGCCTATATCTCAAAAACTACTGGACGGATTTCCTTGAGATTTTGCACACTGACTGGAAATTAGGTCCC
>JAWQFJ010003521.1:12500-20000 GCA_034096865.1 Theodoxus fluviatilis | reverse complement strand
TGCTGAAAGCAACGGTCAGATTACAACCTTATTCGAATACATTACCACAATAGCATATTAATGCATGGACTACGAGTACATAAAAATGCAGTTACGCAAGCAAATGATTAGAAACCTACAGGCAAAAGCACACATGAAAGCCCATGAGAAGCTTTCTTAGTTTTCTTCTCTTTTCTTTTCAACTCGCCTCTTTGAAGTCGCTTCGTCAGACAAATCTCGATGGGCATGGTCTTCAGCCTTGGTGTCGCATCGCTAGAAGTCTCGCGATTTCACATCAGATTAGCCTCAGCTGGCGGCGGAATAGCGATGGGTACATCGTGAGGCTTATAGCAATGTGCTGCTACTGCTGACCATGCATATCGTGAGGAGCAGCGATGCGACTTCAGCGAGTTAATCCACCAGACGAACAACTTATTAATGGGTTTCATTATTTTCTGGAAAGTTCTGATAGCCAAACTTTCATTAAAAGTTGTCTGCAATGTCACCTACGTTCTGTATCTTAAACACACCTCTGCTGTTGAGGAGATGTGATTCATCTTTCAAGACTGAGCATGCCAAGGCCAGTGTTTTTTCCCTACCTATGTCACACAGTTGCTGCTGCTGAATTTATATAGTCTTGCCCGCCCATTTGGTGATGCGTTGAAGCTGGAGTCCGTTAGTTGTTGAGACATTGTCCCATCATCAAGGACTATGACAGTAAATACGTTTTGGACCGGTCGGGGATCGTCTATAAGATCCGGTGCAAAGTAAGCAAAGACAGCTACATCGCAGAAATCTTAAGGACAGTAGGAACGCGCATCACTGAACATGGCCTCCCCAGGTGGAGGCCATCTGCTGAACAGAGAACACCTTCTCAGAGGGAGGATGTAAGAGCTCTGAGCTCAGGTCACGGATGGTTCTAGCATGGTGTTAGGCTGTGTTCTAATTGCGCAAAGCTTCAACGTTCTTCCCCGAAGTTCAGATTTCGCGTAAGGGATTTTGGGGGTTTGCCAAGTGTCCGAAGTATGTCTGGGACAGAATTCGGGGACTGTGTTCTTCCAAGTCAGATGTATACTTCGACGATGTAGGCTGAAGCTGCGACCTGATTGGCTGGTCAGAGAGAGAAGCTGCGACCTGATTGGCTGGTCAGAGAGAGAAGCTGCGTGCTGATTGGCTGGTCAGAGAGAGAAGCTGCGTGCTGATTGGCTGGTCAGAGAGAGAAGCTGCGTGCTGATTGGCTGGTCAGAGAGAGAAGCTGCGTGCTGATTGGCTGGTCAGAGAGAGAAGCTGCGTGCTGATTGGCTGGTCAGAGAGACAAGCTGCCTCCTGATTGGCTGGTCAGAGAGAGAAGCTGCTTGCTGAATGGCTGGTCAGAGAGAGAAGCTGTGTGCTGATTGGCTGGTCAGAGAGAGAAGTTGTGTGCTGATTGGCTGCTCAGAGAGAGAGAGCTCTTTCGCATCTGGAAGTTTACTGTTTCCTGTGACACAAGTAAATACATGTTGTTCGCCATATTTGTCTTTAGTTTGCATGCAAAATGATCATTATTAGAATCACGATCATACATGAAAAGGGGCAGTAACAAAAGAGATATGCCAATTTCTCAAAGTTATATTTAGAATACATCAGCATTTCATCTAAGTTGCTACATCATTTGAATCAAAATGTGGAACAAGGTAACTTGGCCAAGCTCAAGCCACTAAGCTACATGATACCACAAGGCTTATCACGTAGCTCTATGGCTCAGGCAGTGACATACGCATATCATTACAAACTTCACTTCGGCCAATTCGTAAGCGACAGTCCCAGAACACACGTTCGCGTAAGTGCCCTTCGGCTTTCATTCACTTTGGGCACTGCGCTTAGGGAGAACCCAGCTTTAGGAAGGCCATCCTCACTGTGGCCGAGAAGCCCGTATTAAACTGGGACACGGGACTCCACAACCTGCTAGTTGTCAGTCTCCTTGGTTGAGTCACGTGAGGGTCAGCTCGCTCCCAATCGCGTGCGTGGTGCAAACTCAGTCCACCAGACATTTTGTGGAAAAACTTTGTTGGAGAACAGTCGACAGCTTGGGCAACGTGAGTTAATCAATTTACTGAGTGACTGGTACAGTGTTGCGGTCTGTTTAAGAGGATGAGTGCTTGCGAGCGCTCGGTTAGCTCACTTCATGAACAGGGGGCTTTGGAGGAATAGAGAACGCTGCTTGCGGTTTTTATTGCCGCGGTACTGCTGGTACTTTTGCTACTAGCCCTCCTATTACTAGTGGCCTAGCAGAGGTGAGGTCTATCGGGGAGGCGAGCATATCGAGCGATCGCAAACGCTTGCAAGCACTCACCCTCTTGAACAGGATATTCGGCAGCAACACTTCTTATCCTTTGTCAGTGTAACTCGTTTTTGCAATGATCCTTTTTCACGCAACGATGACGGTCGATAGATCGTCCCAAAACTATACGCAGCAATTCAGGCCAATAGAATAACAGCACGAAAGTGTCAACATTTTACGTTGCGTAGCAGTTCTGTTCTCGACAGCTACGAATCCAAAAATTGATTAAAATATAGATTGTTCCCCCCCAACTGTAAATAGATCTCAATCCAGCGCACGTTACAGGCCACTGGTTGCCAATGAGAATTCTGGTTGGATCGACATTCTTTCTTTCAATGCGTCCATCGGCTGGACAAAAGAAGTGGAGAGAGAGAGAGAGAGAGAGAGAGAGAGAGAGAGAGAGGTACATATTATTGTGCAAGATCTGCATTTCTTGATACACACTATCATTCTGCAAGACCTGCATTTCTTGACACACTCAAGAGACACACTATCATTCTGCAAGACCTGCATTTCTTGATACACTCTCAACAGACACACGATTATTCTGTAAGACCTGCATTTCTTGATACACACTCAAGAGACACACAGTAATACTAAAAGGCCAACATTTCTTGATACACTCTCAAGAGACACACTATCATTCTGCAAGACCTACATTTCTTGATACATTCTCAACAGACACACTAATATTGTGCTAGACCTGTATTGCTTTATACATTCTCAAGAGAAAAACTATTATTCTGCAAGACCTATATTTCTTGATACACTCTCAAAAGACACACAGTAACACTACAGGACCTGCATTGCTTTATAAATACACTATCAACAGACACACTATTATTCTGCAAGACCTGCATTTCTTAATACATTCTCAAGAGACATACTGTCATACAACAAAACCGGCATTTCTTTTTACTCTCTGAAGAGACACACTGCCTTTTTGCAAGACTTGCACTTCTCGATACACTCTGGAGATACGCGTTCTTCGCCGGCAAAGTCGTGGCAACGGCCCTCTATTCAATTTGTATCGATTCTAATGAGTTTTGCTGCCCTTCCTCGCGTATTTGTTGGTGGTCCAGGCCTTCTGTTTCACGCCACAAGAATCCAGAGCGCCAGAGCTTGTCGTGGCTCGGCCAGGATCGATGGTGACTTCACGGGAAACAAAACCGGGTTGACTACGCAACGTCTTTTTGTCTCAGTCGCTCTTGGATGTGCGTTTCTTTGCCTGGACTGGAAAATGGAATTTGTCGCTGAATCCGTTCGTGGAAATTGCGTTCCTCAGAGAGCCCGTCGTCAGAGGAGGAGCTTGACTTGCAAAGGGAAAAAGGAGCGCGGTGGTGCCATGTTTAGAAACCAGGAGTTAGACGTGCAGTCACGGTGCAGATTACGATCTTTCTCTGTATCTGTCTGTGTGTCTGTCTCTGTTTGTCTGTGTGTATGTCTGTGTGTCTTTCTGTGTGTCTATGTGTCTGTCTGTGTGTCTGTCTCTGTTTGTCTGTGTGTCTGTCTGTGTGTCTGCCTGTATGTCTGTCTCTGCCTGTCTGTCTCTGCCTGTCTGTCTCTGCCTGTCTGTTTGTCTGTCTGTCTGTCTGTCTGCATGTCTGTCTGTCTATCTGTCTGTCTGTCTGTCTGTCTGTCTGTCTGTCTGTCTGTCTGTCTGTCTGTCTGTCTGTCTGTCTGTCTGTCTGTCTGTCTGTCTGTCTGTCTGTCTGTCTGTCTGTCTGTCTCTGTCTGTCTGTTTGTCTTTCTGTCTGTCTGGCTGTCTGTCTGTCTGTCTGTCTTGTCTGTATGTCTGTCTGTCTGTCTGTCTGTCTGTCTGTCTGTCTGTCTGTCTGTCTGTCTGTCTTTCTGTCTGACTGTCTGTCTTTACGTCTGTCTGTCTTTCTCTCTCTCTCTCTCTCTCTCTCTCTCTCTCTCTCTCTTCCTAGCGAGTGTTTTATGCTAGAAAGTGACAAGACCCTTCCATTTCTTGCAAAGTTTTTTAATACAAAATGTTTGACAATCATTATCATTCCCAACATTTGTCACGGTCAATTAGAGTCTCAGTTCACAAAAAGGGCAGCAAATTGGATCCTGATAATTATAGAGGAGTTTCTTAACTGCCCGTCCTTAGCAACATTTTGTCATCAGTTCAAACGAGGCATCCTTGTACTTGGCTAGATGTGGAGAACTCCATATGTCCAGAGAAGGTCGGATTCTGGGGGGACCACTCAACAATTGACCATGTTTTCGCCTTTCATTCAATGGTAATGAAACGTGTTTATGGTCGTGGTCGTGGTAAGTAATATCTTGCCTTCGTAGACTTCAGGGAAGCCTTTGATTCGGTCAATCGCGGACATTTTTGAAGACTAGTGCAAAATAGTGGCCTTTCAACTAAATTCACTAATATGATAAAAGCCATGCATTTTTGAATGTGCAATCTTCTGTCAAATGGCAACACCAGATGTCTCTGGGGGTTTTCTCCTGTCTGGTCGGCGTAAAACAGTGATCCAAAGAGAACATTCCCGTCTTCCTTATATGCATCAACACCGTGGCGGACTACGTCAGAGCGCATGGGAGGCATGGAGTGCAGATGCTACCGGGCACTAGCGAGGTATTCGCTCTGCTGTTTGCTAATGGCGTTGCTCTGCTGTCTAACACGCCAACTGAGCTACAAAATCATAATCAACTCTCTTGCTCGAGGCGCAGGGGCTCTTGGGGCTTCACGGGAGTTCTGATAAAACTAAGGTGGCGGTTTTCAGAAGAGGTGGAAACTGGCCGAGGGCGAAAGATGGCACCTCAAGCAAGTGAGGCTAGAGGGGTAAATAGGTGCAAGTACTTAGGCCGCACATTTACCATCAAGTTCTCAGAAACTGCGTCAGTTAAAGAAGCATTCATTAAACTTAAAGGCAACAGAAAATGGTTTGGATTATGAAGGCTATGAGGTTGCTCCACAATGTTAATCCAAAAGTATTCCTCAAACTCTTTGGTACGCAGACACAATCTCCTTTGTTATATGGTGCCGAAATATGGAGTCCTACAACCCAAAATTCAATCGAAAGAGTTCACATAAATTATTCGCATGTAGGTTTCTCGGTCTGAATGCTAGGGCCCCCAACTCCTTAATATATGGTGATTTCGGTAGTTATCCAATCTTAATTCAGAGTTATCAAAAGTTGGATCAGAGTGTCCAGAACGTCACATTCAAGGTTACCGAAACAGGTATATTCACTACTCTTTGATGCCAATATTCCTAAGAACATGAGCTGGTCTTAGATGGGAAAAGACACCTTATCTAATCTGGGTGTTACATATGCATCGTTGAATGGAGATGTACATGTAGATAACGCAAGGAAATAAATTTCTAAAACAACGGAACAACAAAGATTACGGCCAGATGAAGGAGTGTAACTCCGAAAGCTCGCCGATGACAACTTTCTTTGCAAGCCACAGCTCTCGTAGCCGCTCTCAGCAGCCACAGGCCGCCGTCGCCGCCTGCGCCACAGCGACCATTTGGAGCCGCTACCTGCTGCCGCTGGTCACAGACCTGCTGCAGCAGCCAGTCCCGCCAGGCACGACGACTCCAGGAGCTCACGCCTGACGGCCAACGCTCGAGACCAGAAATCAAACGGCCCTTTTCAGGGCCAAAAGATTGACAAAAAGAAGAAAGAATACAATTGGTCGGAAGGTCTGTCACGACTTGTCTTTTTTAAAGATTATGCGAAGGCTATTTTTAGTCATGGGATGAAATAAATCCCATGAAATGAAGAAATTATAGTGACACAGTTTAATGGTACGCCTCATTTAAAGAATATGCACGGTCAAGAGCGATGCCTGGCTTTCTCACTGTCAAGAAGCTAAAAAATACTCTGCTTCCGAGTTGGCTTAAATCACTCGGGAATTAGTCAACGCTGCGAGCACAACGAAAGGAGGGGGTCTTCCCTGTCCATTTTGTGATAGGGTAGAAGACACCCCCACCCACCCCCACCCCCAAATTTTCCTTGTGGATTGTGATGCTTACGCCAAACTAAGGGAAAATTACTCTGCAAAACATGTAAATCCAAGTCAGAGAGGAAAATGTAGTTAATTTTATACTAGTTTGATTTAAATGAGCGGCTGGTATCTGAATAAATAGCTCAATCGTTCGTTTGTTTTCTCCTTTCTCTGTTATTTTCTCCCCATTTCTCATTTTCATTGTTTCTTTACCAGTGTGTACCTCTGTCTGTCATTATTTCTTTTTCTCAGTCCTCTTCTCACCATGTGTCTCTCTGTCCCCTTCTCACTTTGTGTCTATTCTGTATTTGTCTATGTATCTTTCTCTCCACATCTCCCTAATTTCTCTTTTTCACTCCCAGTTTCTATCTCTCTCTCTCTCTCTCTCTCTCTCCCTCTCCTCTCCTCTCTCTCTCTCTCTCTCTCTCTCTCTCTCTCCCCTCTCTCTCTCTCTCTCTCTCTCTCTCTCTCTCTCTCCCTCTGTCTCTTAACGTCTTTCCGTCTCTTTCTCTGTCTGTCTGTCTGTCTGTTTGTCTGTCTGTCTGTCTGTCTGTCTGTCTGTCTATCTGCCTGCCTGCCTGCCTGCCTGCCTGCCTGCCTGCCTGCCTGTCTGCCTGCATGTCTGTCTGTCTGTCTGTCTGTCTGTCTGCCTGTCTGTCTGACTGTCTGACTCTTCCCCCTCTCTCTCTCTCTCTCTCTCTCTCTCTCTCTCTCTCTCTCTCTCTCTCTCTCTCTCTCTCTCTCTCTCTCTCTCTCTCTCTCACTCACTCTCTCTGTGAGGCGCTCGATCGTCTAGGAAACATACTTGATATATTCCGAGGTCGTTGTGCAATCCGAGACTTTGGACGAAGAACCAATATCCGCAGAAGTATCACATCAGGGGAGCAGATAGCCAACATAGCAACGCACACAAATAAGTCTCGAGGCGTCGCTGAAAGCGGTAGTTCGTTTTCCAAATGGAATTGTAGAAGAATACGGAAGTTCGTTTTGCAAAGGGAATTGTAGAGGAACACGGCAGTTCGTTTTGCAAGGAAAATTATAGAGGGACGCGGTGCTCTTGTGTTACATGATGTGCCACTCATAGATTTCACTGGCCCCTGCATTATATTGAGCTGTTAGATTCTCTGCGTTATGGTCACGTGAGAAAAACAGGCAGTTCTTCTAAGACGTTGACAAGTCCTGTTTGTGAATTTTAACAGTGAGAGTAGCAGAAAAGTCTCTCCCCC
>JAWQFJ010003521.1:5000-7500 GCA_034096865.1 Theodoxus fluviatilis | reverse complement strand
ATTTTACTGACGCCTGACAACAGACAAACAGGACACACACAACCAGGTACCACCACGGTGTCAGCTCCCTGGGGAGTTTGCCAGCTTGACGCTTGTTTAAGAGTTTTGTGCGAAATAGTCCTAGAACTACTTTAACGGCGTATGTTAGGGAGCAGATCGGCTACCCCACAAGCCTCTTGTGTGACCTCTATTTGCACATTTCGGGCGAAAATCTTCCATCGCGTGATGTCAACTGCGCTAGAGATACTTTCGCCGGTAGGCGAAGTCTCCAGTGAACTAAAATGGGCTAGATAAGCACCTTGCCAAAGGATACAACTTCGTGATTGACGCTGCTTCAATCGCCGCTACCGCTGGCCACTAGCCACAGGTGGAGAGCGCTCAATAATCAGTCTAGAGCCTTGAATAGCCACAATCTTGGCAGGAGGACAAGTCAGATTAAAGTGAGAACGCTGACGGACGTGTCGGAATCTTAACGTCAATTTCTTTAAAACAATTCGGTACATGTGGTTCATGCCATGGAGTAGCAATGGAACATTTTCGTGTTCTTCTTCCTTTCTTCTTCCTGTTCTTTTTCCTGTTCTCCTTCTTGTTCTCCTTCTTGTTCTTCTTCTTGTTCTCCTTCTTGTTCTCCTTCATTATCTCCTCCTCCTCCTCCTCCAGCTCCTCCTCCTCCTCCTCCTCCTCCTCCTCCTCCTCCTCCTCCTCCTCCTCCTCCTCCTCCTCCTCCTCGTCCTCCTTCTTTCCCTCCCCCTCCTCCTCCTCCTCTTCCTCCTTCTCCTCCTCCTCCTCCTCCTGCTCCTCCTCCTCCTCCTGCTCCTCCTCTTCCTGCTCCTCCTCCTCCTCCTCCCCTCCTCCTCCTCCTCCTCCTCCTCCTTCTCTTCTTCTTCTTCTTCTTCTTCTTCTTCTTCTTCTTCTTCTTCTTCTTCTTCTTCTTCTTCTTCTTCTTGTTCTTCTTCTTGTTCTTCTTGTTCTTCTTCTTGTTCTTCTTCTTGTTCTTCTTCTTGTTCTTGTTCTTGTTCTTCTTCTTCTTCTTCTTCTTCTTCTTCTTCTTCTTCTTCTTCTTCTTCTTCTTCTTCTTCTTCTTCTTCTTCTTCTTCTTCTTCTTCTTTTCTTCTTTTCTTCTCCTTCTTCTTCTTCTTCTTCTTCTTCTTCTTCTTCTTCTTCTTCTTCTTCTTCTTCTTCTTCTTCTTCTTCTTCTTCTTCTTCTTCTTCTTCTTCTTCTTCTGCTTCTTCTGCTTCTTCTGCTTCTTCTTCGTCTTCTTCTTTGTCTTCTTCTTCTTCCAGTCACTATCTCCTGTAGTACAAGGAGAAAGTTTGACTGCCAAGCTTGTATCTTCTGTGAACAGTTCAGTCAATTTCTGTAAGTATTTAAGTTCGTGTAGTTCATGATGTTGAGAAGACATGGACTTTTTTTTTCTTCGTCTCAATCATTTTGGTTTCTTGTTCTGTCTTTTTATCGTGCCAAGTAACTTCTAAACACTGTTGAATATGAGGAAAATCAATCTAAATGTTAACAAACTGTTTTTAATGAAAATTACATGTATTATGTTATATATTTGCATGATTTCCTGATTTCTCATCATAAATATATATAGCTTGACTAAAAGAAAGCTAATTCTGACCATTCAAGTTTTGCAAAGCATCCATCTTCAAGCGCAATACCTTTTTTGGGCAAAAGAGGGGGGCAAAAACAGCGCCTTACGAGAATATGGCATGTCCAATATGCCTACGAGTTGAATGAGACCCTGGATTTATAACAGAGGTTGAAGTTGCCAATGCTGTTGATCTCCAACGATCTTCAATCAGTGGGTCGGGGTAAATAAAATGATATGAGGACACGTATAATGCTCGTCCTTGGGTGTCGGAGATGACCACGACTTCCGCATCAGGTAGAGGAAGATGTGTGTCTCTGGGTCCGGAGGTGTCTGATGAGACCAATACGGGCCCGGAAGGCTCGCCCACGTGTGGGACACAGGTGGGGTGGGGGGGGGGGGGGTGGGGGGTGGGGGGGGGGGGTGGGTGCTGCAGTGGTAGGGGAGGTGGTTTGAGCCTTGCGCACGGTGGGTTTTCCCCGCACCTCTGCAGTGCGTGTGCTCTCTGCTGCACGCGCTCCTGCTGTGTGGGCCTACTCTGCCAGGTTGGCCGGTCCAGGGTGAAGAATAGACCCTCTCTGTCTCCCTATGCGATCTGTTAAGGGAGGACTTCTAGGGTAGTCGTAACTTGACTTGTTCTCACTTTAACCATCTCTAGTCAATTTTGTGATCAGTGGCCTGAGAGACTAAAAGGGTTGATAGGCCGTAGCACTTATTTTTCATTCATTCATTCGTCCGTCCGTCCGTCCGTCCGTTCGTCCATCCATCCATCCATCCATCCATCCATTCATTCATTCATTCATTCATTCATTCATTCATTCATTCATTTTGCAAAGATCCTTTCCACACAGAAAGGTCCGGTATCCACTGTTGCTCCATAGCTGTATATGTACAATAGGTCCGGCATT
>JAWQFJ010003518.1:0-16672 GCA_034096865.1 Theodoxus fluviatilis | reverse complement strand
GTGAGAGAGTGAGAGAGAGAGAGAGAGAGACAGACAGACAGACAGACACAGAGAGAGAGAGAGAGAGAGAGAGAGAGAGAGAGAGAGAGAGAGAGAGAGAGAGAGAGAGAGAGCTTTTTTTCTTCGCTTCGTACAACTTTTGTAACATTTATTGAGGAATGTCAGGAAAGGAAATTGCAAGGAACACATCAAGAGACACAGCATCATTTGACATTGAGACGAGGTGGCGTCAAGTCCACAGTGACGGCGAAGGGTTGGAGCGTTGGGTTTGGGTTGAAGGGACACGACTCCTCTAGTCCCCTGGCCAGACGCGGAGCAGTTCTCTCCCCTTCATTCCGTACTAGATTTGTCGTCTAATTGGGTTTAATGTGTTGTGGCAGCCTTCACTAACATTACCCTTGCGATCGCTACAAGTGCCGGACTGATATATGCCAACATTTATATTTACTGTGCATCACAGATATTATATGTCTGCCGACTTACGTTTTCGGGTGTGCGTGTATGTTTGCCCAGTGAATCACTGTGCCAGAACTGGATATGACACTTTGGTCCGCATAGACTGATAGAGTCACGCGCATACTTAACAGCAACGGATACGACACTCTTAACACAATCATATCAATGCGTCTGCTCAATTGACAAGTTCACTGTGAGACGGGTGCCGTTCGATGATACTCACTTCACGGGAACCCAGAGCCTGCTCTGTACCTGTACCTGTGCCCGTGCCGGATCCACACGCAAGCTATCGCGAACTGCAAGTTCCGCACATATGCAAAATACAACCAACCAGAGTATTCTGACATCTGTCTATTCTGAATGCAAACGGACGTCGTTCTCAGCTCAGCTAGTTACACTGGCATGACGCCGCATTTGCTCTACACAATCACAGACACTCGATCGTCTCTCCAGGCAACTCGAGACAGGTTGCAAAAGACACTTAATGCCCATGGGAAGCAAAGTGAGACGGACTTACAAATCGGGTCTAGATAAAGTGGGGCAGTGGGAAGTGACGTTCGTGAAGAAGACGGAAAGTTTTGTGAGTGAGTCTCTAGAAATTGTCAGATGTTATTTTTTAGGAATCAGTATCATTTATCGATGCCCAATGCCTCATTTGGGGGAATGCCAGCGTTGGAGTAAAGTCTCTCTACAAACCTTGGCCATTGGGCTCAAACTCCATCTTTCAAGCTATTCACGGTTGCTTGCCCTTCTCAGAGTTTCGTTGTTTACAGCCCATGTCCACCTATTTGGGCACTCAGTGCTATTTGAGTATCAATTTCATAGCTCTCAGTGGACCACGCCCTACTTGGTGACCGCTTGTTATGGAACCTGCATGTCCAGTTCTGGACACAGACCTCACGGTCCTAGCCAGTCTTGACGTCATTCATCTCCATGGTCTCCACGGGGGTCAGGGTGGGGGCGGAACCCCCGGGAGCCAGGCCAGTGGCTGGCGTACGCTTGGCGGGAGAGGGCAGGTCTTCCATAGTGGTCTCCATCTGGTCCGAGATCTCGGGTTGCACGGCTGTCACCGGCACAGTCTGGGCCACGGGTGGCGTCTCCTTGGTCCGGCTCTTTGTATTCTTCTGAGTGTTATCGCCCTCGTCGTCGCTGGAATCCTTGTCCTCCTCGCTTTTCTGCAGGCAAGAGCGGAGGCCAGAGCAAGGCATGACTTGGTAGAGCGCGGTGCGGAACATCTTGTTGGTGGCCACGTAGATGATGGGGTTCCAGAAACCAGCGCCCTTGGCCACGATTGCCGGCAGCGTGGCCACCAGTGCAGACACGGGCGTGCCGAAGACCGCCATGAAGGACACGATGGTGTAGGGAGACCAGGACAACACGAAGGTGCCTGCAAGGAAAGAGAGCCGTCACCTTTCCCTTCATCTCAGTCACGTGGAGGACGGTGATTAACACAGACGACCGTGACGATAATGAAGACCAAGATGAAGATGATGGTGATGACAACAATAACGACTATGACGCCGCCGTCGTCGCCACCGCTGCCGATGATGATAATGAAGATGCTGCTGCTGCTGCTGATGATGATGAACGAAGTCGGCGAGAATAACGACGATAACGATGACAAAAACGAAACACTAAACATGATCACTAGTAGTTGAGGAACACCACCACCACCACCACCACCACCACCACCACCACCAACTACAGTAATTTATTAATGAATAAACTGGACGAGGACAGTGGCAAAATGCGATATTGTTTCAAGTGAACAAACGAGAGGGAAAGATAGCATTCATTTTGGAGAATGCTGTCTGAATGAAATGTACCGACACTCCACTATCTACAAATAAAATAATGCTTGCTAGAAAACTCCATGTCGAGTACTTCCAAATACCGTTTTTCTTCTTACGCCATTTTTGCCTTCAAGTCTGCCTTGCTGTCCTCGCGGGGACGTCCGTGCATGCCAGGCACGGACAGTGCGGCTCCCTGGGAGCTTCGCCCCGCACCTTGGGGGGCACTCTCCTTCGGAGTGCGTCACTTCCTGTGCGCCCTTTCCACTCACACAGTCCCCTGTCCGACCTTGTCCCTTGCTTCCCCTTCCGCTCCCTGTCTCTGGAATGATGTCTCTGCCTTGGATTGGTCCACACATCTGCATTCCTGTGTGGTACTAACATTTCCTCCTGTTTATCCTCCCCTTCCAATCTCTGGAACGTCTGCACAAATGTAGGATTTGCTCAGATCTTTGTTTGACTGATGATTGTTGCATCTTGATGGTCCGAGGGGTTTTGTGTTTAAGGGTGATATATTCTTAACTTCAGCAAAACAACACGAGTCATTATTGTGATTGTGGATCAAGCAGAGACAATGCTTTATTTTTATTGGCCAATCATTATGAGCTGTACATAACACGCGATTGAAGGGAAGTAACTCTTATTCAAATAATAATAATAATACAGATTACTTGTACGCACATACCTTCCCTAATAGGCAAGCTTTTACAATGAAAAGTCCACACTCATACAAAGCATTCCAACATTCGCACACTGTACAGTTGAAATAAAAGAAGAGTTAAGTACAATACAATTAATTAACATAGCAGGCAATAAACAAAACACGAAACATAAAAGAGGCGCCTTGTGAAGCACCTCACTGCTCGTCAGGAAAAGCTGACCGGAACAGGGAGGTTTTGAACTGGGTCATGGAATCAGAGTGACGGACAGGGAAAGGTAGGCTATTCCACGTTACAGGGCCGATGTAAGAAAAAGCTCGCTGTCCTTGAGTTTTCTTTTTGCGACGGGGGACATTTAACGTTTTGATGTCTGCAGCTGAAAGGTTATTTCTAGCGGGGGTGTAGACAGTGAGAATTTCTTTGAGTGCGTTTGGTGCAGTTTGATTGAAGAAGTTGAAACACATTGTGGCTAGCTTATACCCTATCCTCTGACTACAGCAGACGAAACAAACACAACACTTCCCCCTTTAAGTACGCTAGTCTAAACAATCTACTAATCATTGATCTTCAAAGTCTTTTCATCATCTGTCCTAGATTGATAAATCAAAATCCTTGATGCTTACAAACGTCTCAAAAAGGAAAAGAATGTCTGCTTACCCATGATGATTCACCTTACTTGTTAGATAATGGTAATCCACATGGGTAATCCAAATGAAAGCTGAAACAATGAAAAACACCACCACATTCGCACAATTTACTGCGGATCCTGAAATCTTGCGTGCCTCACTATTGCTCGCCCGTAACGGATTATATAGATATCAGGTGGTCTGCCTGACGGCTGCGGGGCTGGTGTATTCTGTGTCGTTGTTCTTGGAGACACGGGCGCAGTCGTTGGAGCGGGACCTGCTTGATCAGCCATTGTCGTTGGCGCAGTTCTCCTGTCTTGGCTTGTCTAAGGAATGTTCGGTTCCTTCGAAGAACACCTGGTTTCTTCACTTTGTAGGACCGGGGTGTCGTCTCCTGGATCACTTCTGCTGGAAGATTCCAGCCATCTTTCTCCCTGAGTTGGATTTGGTCTCCCTGAGACAGTTCTGGTAAGCGATGAGCATTCCGGTCAAAGTGCTTCTTTGTAGCTTGCTTGTACTTTGCGGTCTCTTTGACGCACTGCAGCGGGATTCATAGTGACTGGTACCAACTTGGATGGCTGTACAGGTAAGGTTGTTTTCATCTGTCGTCCTAGTGCAAGCTGTGCAGGGCTCACTCCCAGTGCAGGGATAGGCGTAGCTCGGTAAGTGAGAAGCGCCAAAAGGTAGTCATCTTGTTTCAACATGTTCTTCACTATTCTCACTACTCTTTCAACTTCTCCATTGCACTGTGGATAGCTGGGGCTTGATGTGACATGGGGAAAAGTTCCACTTTTGTGATCCTGTATCGTACTCTTTCTAACAGTGCTTCATGGAATTCTTCCGACGTGAACTGAGGACCGTTGTCAGAAACGACAGTTTTAGGAATTCCATGTGCTGCGAAGCTTGGCTTCAGTTTGTTGATGACTGCTGCAGATGTCACACGACCTGACATGGGGTGAATGTCTACCCACCTGGAATAATAGTCAACGTAGACAAGATATTTCTTGTTGCCTTTTTCACACAGGTCTACTGAAACTCGCTGAAAGGGTCTTTCAGGTAGTGGTGTTGGCATCAGTGGCTCTTCTGGTTGACTAGACTGTTTGCCGAGACAGAACTTGCATAATGCCACTTCGTTTTGGATGTCTCTTGATATTCCAGGCCGCCAAACACATTGCCTGGCTCTCTTTTTGTACTTCACAATTCTTTGATATCCATCGTGAATCTTGTTCAGGATTTCCTTTCTCAAGGAGGACGGAATGAAAATTCTGTCATTCTTCAATAGAAGACCATTCACAATGCTGCGTTTACCACGGGTAGCGTACAATTCTCTTGCCGCTAGTTTCACATTCTCATCGCTTTCTGGCCATCCGTGTGTTGTATATTCCATGGCAGCTCTGAGGTGAATGTCTTTCTGTGATTCGTCACGGATTTGACTCAGGTTTTGATCCGACACTGGCCAAGACGTGGTGATGACACAGACATATTTATCGATGTATGTTTGTTGTCATCGCTTGAAGACAAAGGACGTTTGGACAGCATGTCTGGGGAAGCCATTGTCTTGCCTGGTTGGTGGACTGCAACAGGGTTAAATCTCATCAGTCTGATCAGCATACGCTGGCATCGCAATGGTGCCTCGGCAAGATTCTTGTTGCTCACAAGAGGAATGAGAGATTTGTGGTCTGTGAACAAAGGGAATTTTGAATTCTCATGAGGTACTGCTGAAAGCCCAAACAGAAGCCAGTAATTACTTCTCTATCTGTGCGTATCTTCTCTCTGTCGACGACAGTGTTCTTGAACAGAATGCGACTGGATGTTCACTCTTGTGTTTTTTTGCAGTAGCACACCCCCAATACCACAGCTGCTAGCATTTGTTGATACTGTAGTTGGCTTTGTTGGATTGAAGTAAATCAGGGTAGGCGCTGTGGTCAGGAGTTTCTTGACAGGTTCAAATGCGGAGGTCTGTGCTGAACTCCAAATCCGTGCGTTCTTTGCTGACAACAGCTCTGCATAGGTAGTTCACCATGCCAAGATACCTTCTCAGTTTGTTGACATCAGTTGGCTCTGACATCTGGCATATGGCACTGATTTCGTCTGGATCCGGACGCACGCTTTCTGCGTTGATTATGTGGCCCAGAAAGCGAAGTTCACTCTTCTTGAGCTCACACTTCTCAATGCTGAGGGTCAACCCAACTATTGTGATCCTGTATCGTACTCTTTCTAACAGTGCTTCATGCTCTGCTGCTGTCTTGCTGTGTCAGATAATTCCATCAGTTCCACTGAGGACTTCAGTCATTGTCTTTGGAAGATCTCTGGTGATGAAGAAAGTTCAAACGGAACTATTGTGAAGAAGTAACGTCCAAAGGGGGTAGTAAACGTTGTCAGTTTGCTGTGAATTTGTCCAGGTGAATCTGCCAAAATCCCGACTTTGCATCCAGCTTGGAGAAGATTGTTGAACCTTGCAGCTGGTATAGAATTTCGTCCATGGTCAAAATGACGTATCTCTCTCTCTCCACTGCTTGATTTAATCTCCTCAAGTCCATGCAAATACGGACGTCTCCAAATGGTTTCACTACAGGTACCATAGCTGACACCCACACTGTAGGTTCTGTGATTGGTTTAATCACGCCAGGTTCTCGCATGCGTTGCAGCTCCTTCTTGGCTTTCTCATGGAGTGGTATGGAAACCCTCCTCGCAGTATTCGCGCTGTAGGGCTGTGCATTATCTTTGACTTTAAATTTCACTGGTGTGCTCTGTACTGTTGGCAGTAGCGTTGCATTAACTCTTTTCACAAGGTTGAGTGTAGCAGCTGTCTTCCGACCAAACAGACTGTCGACATTGTTATCAACAACGTAGTTGACGACAGATTCATCATTCAGTGTGGTCTGGAACTGTCCCAAGATTTTCAACCGACCTCCAGGACTCTGTTGTGTCACTCCAGGATACGGGGATAGACGCGGTCTTCCCATATGCTGCTACATTGCTTTGATGACGACATTCACGTCAGCGCCTGTATCGATCTTGAAGTCTACATGCTTTCCTTTTATCTGTAGCTTCACTCGCCAGGGCTGGTCATTGCTCTGCACCGACTCAACGTAAAAAGTGTTCTCTGTGTCTGAAGCAGGACTAGACGGTGTTGCTGGTTCATGGTTAGCCTCGCTCACATTCGTCTTTCCATTTTGACTTCGACACACTCTTGCAAAGTGTGAGAGCTTGGCACATTTGTTGCACTTCTTTCCTTTGGCCTGGCAGCAGTCTTTAGTGTGCTTGTATCCTCATCTGCCACCGTAAGATTTCTGCTCCTGCTTCTGGCTCTGTTTGCTGTTACTCTTCTGGTGTGTTTTCGCAAGGCGATCTACACTTTGACGCGCTAGTAGTTGTTGCACGCTGTTGCTCTAATTTGGCCCTCACTTGCTCATGCTGTCTAGCTGTTTGTAGCGCTATTTTGAGGTCTAGGGCGCTGTTCAGCTGAAGTTTCTTTGACAGGTCTGTATCGCGAAGATCAATCACCAGTCGATTTCTAATACTATCATCCTTGGCTGCACCAAAATCAGCAGTTTCTGCTAAATCATACAGCGCACGGACGTACCGTTCCACACTTTCCCCTTCCTTTTGGTTGCGGCGATGTAACGTTGATCTGACATGGATGATATTTCGGCTTGGCACAAAGTGTTCATCAAATTTATGTTTGACTGTATCATAGTCTTTTTTGTCATCTTCATTGTCAAAGATGAAGCTGGCAAATAGTCTGTTTGCTTCTGCACCCATAGCATAGAGCAAGGAACTAACTTGAATTTCGCCGTTCTTTTTGTTGAGTTCAGTGGCGAGTCGAGAGTGCTGGAAACTTTGAATCCACAATGACCTCGAACTGACAAAAGTCAAATTCACTGGGTGGACGGAGCGACGCCATAGGTCGAATAACGCTGCACAATCTATTGTTCAAATTAAGTCACAGTCCCGCTAGCACAACCGCACGTGGCAACTTTCTCAAAAGTTCATAGTTTCCAAGTGCGCAGAAGAAAATTTCGAAATCAGAAGAATATACAGACGTCAACAACCACTTCTAACACCATGTTACATCTTGATGGTCCGATGGGTTCTGCGGTTAAGGGTCATCGTTTCAGACTTTAAATATTCTCCTGATTTTGTTAATGACATGATGCCCCCGGGATTTTCTTTGGAGAGATAGACCTACGAGTATAAGCTAGGCCGCTAAGAGTCCTGTCTGATGGGGCTTGGGCAGTATGTTGTATTCTTTGTTTATCTTTTTCATTGAACACCATTACATTTACTAAAGAGGGTTCGTTATTTGTGCAGCGTAGACTTTTGATTTGGTCCTTTTCTCTGCTCTGTCCTCCTGTTGGAACAATGATCATTCGTGACTGACCCAGATTAATTTTCGATTTGCATAAATCCTCACAGTACAATGTCTGTGCGTTGTTTCATAATTGCACGACAAATAACGACACTGAACTTCTATTGCTTTCTTGCTGTGCAGTGCGTCATGTCAGTGATGTGCAGTACGTCATGTCAGTGGTGTGCAGTACGTCATGTCAGTGGTGTGCAGTACGTCATGTCAGTGATGTGCAGTACGTCGTGTCAGTGGTGTGCAGTACGTATATCAGTGGTGTGCAGTACGTCATGTCAGTGGTGTGCAGTACGTCGTGTCAGTGGTGTGCAGTATTTCGTGTCAGTGGTGTGCAGTACGTCATGTCAGTGGTGTGCAGTACGTCGTGTCAGTGGTGTGCAGTACGTCATGTCAGTGGTGTGCAGTACGTCATGTCAGTGGTGTGCAGTACGTCGTGTCAGTGGTGTGCAGTATTTCGTGTCAGTGGTGTGCAGTACGTCATGTCAGTGGTGTGCAGTACGTCGTGTCAGTGGTGTGCAGTACGTCATGTCAGTGGTGTGCAGAACGTCATGTCAGTGGTGTGCAGTACGTCATGTCAGTGGTGTGTAGTACGTCACGTCAGTGGTGTGCGGTACGTCAAGTCAGTGGTGTACAATACGTTATGTCAGTGGTGCGCAGTACGTCACGTCAGTGGTGTACATTACGTCATGTCAGTGGTGTGCATTACGTTATGTTAGTGGTGTGCAGTACGTCATGTCAGTGGTGTGCAGTACGTCGTGTCAGTGGGGTGCCGTACGTCATGTCAGTGGTGTGCAGTACGTCATGTAAGTGGTGTGCAGTACGTCGTGTCAGTGGTGTGCAGTACGTCAAGTCAGTAGTGTGCAGTACGTCATGTCAGTGGTGTGCAGTACACCGTGTCAATGGTGTGCAGTACGTCACGTCAGTGGTGTCCAGTACGTCATGTCAGTGTCGTGCAGTACGTTATGTCAGTGGTGTGCAGTACGTCATGTCAGTGGTGTGCTGTACGTCATGTCAGTGGTGTGTCGTACTACATGTCGGTGGTGTGCAGTACGACATATCAGGGGTGTGCACTTGGTGGGAGACGAGCATGAGGACATCTCTCGTGCGAATGAGACGTGACGTCGCTTCTGGAGAGCTTGGAGCTGGGCAGAACGTATTTGTCAGTGGGACAGACACACAGGATAATCAGTGGGACAGGGAGACAGGGACTTTAGTGGGACAGACAGGCAGAAAAATCAGTGGGACAGAGAGACATGGACTTTAGTGGGACAGACAGGCAGGAAAATCAGTGGGACAAGGAAGCAAGAAAATCAGTGGGCCAGGGAGGCATGAAAATCAGTGGGCCAGGGAGGCAAGGAATTTAGTGGGACAGACAGGTTGAACAATCAGTGGGACAGACAGGCAGGAAAATCAGTGGGACAGGGAGGCAGGAAAATCAGTGGGACAGTGAGGCAGAAAAATCAGTGGGACAGGGAGGCAGGAAAATCAGTGGGACAGGGAGGCAGGAAAATCAGTGGGACAGACAGGCAGGAAAATCAGTGAGACAGGGAGGCAGACAAATCAGTGGGACAGACAATTCGAACAATCAGTGGGACACGGAGGCAGGAAAAAAGTGGGACATGGAGGCAAGATAATCAGTGGGACAGACAGGCAAGAAAATCAGTGGGACAGACAGGCAGGAAAATCAGTGGGACAGGGAAGCAGGAACATCGGTGGGACAGACAGGCAGGAAAATCAGTGCGACAGACAGGCAGGAAAATCAATGGGACACACAAGTCGAACAATCAGTGGGACAGGGAGGCAGGAAAAGAATGGGACATGGAGGAAAGAAAATCAGTGGGACAGGGAGGCAAGAAAATCAGTGGGTCAGACAGGCAGGAAAATCAGTGGGACAGGGAGGCAGGAAAATCACAGGGACAGTCAGGCAGGAAAATCAGTGGAAAAGAGAGGCAGGAAAATCGGTGAGACAGGGAGGCAGGAAAATCAGTGAGACAGAGAGGCAGGAAAATCTGTGGGACAGACAGGTCGAACAATCAGTGGGCCAGGGAGGCAAGAAAATCAGTGGGACAGACAGGCAGGATAATCAGTGAGACAGGGAGGCAGAAAAATCAGTGAGACAGGGAGGCAGGAAAATCAGTGGGACAGATAGGCAGGAAAATCAGTGGGACAGGGAAGCAGGAAAATCAGTGGGACAGACAAGTCGAACAATCAGTGGGACAGGGAGGCAAGAAAATCAGTGGGAAAGGGAGGCAGGAAAAAGTGGGACAGGGAGGCAGGAAAAAGTGGGACAGGGAGGCAGGAAAATCAGCGTCTGGCAAGACCGTGTTTCTGTCCAAATGGGTCACTCTGTCCCTGAGCAGCATCTGGGGTGGCTTGTCAGTCCAGTCCTGACTGGCAGTCCCTCCCACACCGTCTGCAGATGACGTCCAGTGGTGACGGTGCGCGCTGTCCACCCCCCCCCCCCCCCCCCCCCCCCCCCCGTCTCTCTTTCCTTCGGCGCCACCTTTCCTCCGCCTGCAGGCGCCACCTTTCCTCCGCCTGCAGACGCCACCTTCCTCCGCCTGCAGACGCCATCTTTCCTCCGCCTGCAGACGCCACCTTCCTCCGCCTGCAGACGCCACCTCGTCTCGCCTTGCTGACAGCCTCTCCACCAGCTGCCCTGCAGCATCTCGAGTGTCTGTGATGTGTTCCCAGGTGTCTACCCCGATGCCTGTGAGAACTATGTATATATGTGAGCAAATGATATAATTTGCTAAAGAGAGGTAATGGTTTGCTCGTACCACGAGCGAGTGAATGCATCAGAAGGGAGGACTTACCAATCATAGCAAACACCGTTTTCGCCATCTTCCTCTCCACTCTGAGGTTGCGTTTGGCTACGCGACTGTTTGCGTCGAACACGGTGTTGCGCGCAACGCTGCGAATCTGAAAGAGAGAAAAAGTAGCGTCATAGATCATGGAATGCACGCCTCGCACCACAGCTAACAGCTCTCTCTCTCTCTCTCTCTCTCTCTCTCTCTCTCTCTCTCTCTCTCTCTCTCTCTCTCATTCACGCGAGTGGCGTCGGTGAGGAAGGTCGCGATGTGGCGAGCTCCGATATGGTGACTACTAACGCGAGATATTGCTGCTTCTGGCCTCTGGCCTCTGTGCCCAGACTTGCAAGTGAACCCTACGACAGTTCCGTGTGAGTCATTTTGCTCTATTTTATCGGATGCAATTATGAACTTTTGAGACTGTTTGTGCGACGGGGTAGCATTCTCCATTTTCGGCCAGTGGAATTTACTGCGTGAAACTCGATGCCTTCGATCACACCTGCCTGCGCCATTTGATGAACGGTCTGTTGCAAAACACAACCTTGTATTCGAACCTTTGAAATATTCTCATTTATCAGTGATTCCGATGATTTTGTGATACCTTTTACCGTGACTGATACTCGGGGACGTTTGAACGCTCGGATCCTAGATGCTGAACGAAGTGCTTGATGTGCTATTATCCGAATCTAGCAAAAGCACTGATACATTAACATAAACTTAAATAGGGTTTATGAATATATCGTTTAGTTGGATTTCTGTTTGTTTTTAGTCAACTTACAAACAAAACAATTGTGAATGAAAACTGTGCAGTGAGGACTGCTCACAACAATCATGGGCATTGAGCTGGAATTGTACCGAGTGCGAATCGGTGCTCACTATGGTCGAGTCCGTGGAGGGCCTCTTGGTCCGTGCAAGGCAAGTAGCAATGAGAAATGGGAGCAGCTGACTGAGTTGTTCCCAGAGCAACCATGCGAAACATGTGCGGTTGTTTCCTTGTCACCTGGCAGAACTAAGGCAGTTGCGCTCTTAGTGGCTCTGAGCGTGTCGCTGTTTTTAGCATGTGTTCTGAAGCCGAAGCTCTCCGATAAAAACCTGCATGACCTACCACTACAGATGTTGCTGGCAGGGGATATAGCCATGAACCCCGGTCCTGCTCCTGGAGAAAACTCCCATTTCCAGAGCATGAGCTCTTTTCCTACCCGCGGCTGGGCCGCCGAAACAACAGTACAAGACATGCCAGACAGCCTGAACGACCAGCTTAGCCACGTACGTAGTCACTCGGCGTGGGCCTTAGAGCACACTCACAGAATGTGGCTAACTATGCAGGATAATGAGAGACGATGGAAAGCACACTGCAGCGAAATGGAAAGACAGATAGGCTTCTTGCAGTATGACAACATGGTGTTAAAGGACCAAGTAAACTTTCTGCACTGGGACATCCAAAGATTGAAGGGGATCTTCGAAGCCAGGTTACATGTACCAAGAAACCACCCAGTGTATAGTGGTGCCCCCCCAGGTAGTGTTAACTATGAAGGTAGCGGGTTTTCTAACAAGCAGCGAGGCAGGACTGACCGCAGGAAGCGACAAGATCTGCGTGCCTGCCAGAGACGGGCTGGTAGGGGGCGCAGAATTCTTGTGTCTGTTCCCATAACCTGTGACTTTACTCAGAACAAGCTTGGAGATCCCTTACATTCCGGAACCAACTCTGAACAGTCTCAAACCTCGATCAGCAATTCTGTGTGTGCCCCATCAACAACCGCCAGCACTACGACTTCGCCCCAGTTCCTGACTTCTAGATCTCCCTGCGCGCCACCAGTGCTCAACGACAGATCGCCTGGTGGATGTGCCATGTTGTTGCCAGTGTGTTCTGCGCGTGCAGATGGTGCAAACCGCCATCCAGCAGGCGATCATCCTCGTGCCACCCAGCAGGATACAAGGCCCAAAACCAGTGGCAACAAGACGCAAAGCACGATGCTCGAGTGGCTCGACAGGAACGGGAACCAGGCGAGCTCCACCCACGAAGGGAGGGGTCACATACGACGAAGACCCTGCCACAGCGGAGAGAGGGAAGAATACGCGGCAAGGACAAGACTCGCGGGAGAGACGGCTTCCGTTGGCTCTGCGGACACGGGCATAGATTTTGGAGAGGCGATTGGTAACGGTGTTCAGCCACAGACCGGTGTGTGGCATGGCAGGTTACGGAACCAAGGGGAGGCACGTGTATGCGAAGGAGCCTCTGAAGGTGATTCGGAGTCTTCTTGACAACCCTGCCGACGACCTATCCAGATCTTCTCTTCTTCAGGCGCTGGAAAGCCTGATGGGAAAACGACTGTTAGTGGTTTTAACCCAAAGGAAAGCATTCATTTGAAATTAGTTTGTTGGAATATTGAAGGGCTATCCACAAAGATGTGTGAACCCGGGTTCTTAGATTATTTGGCTGACTTTGATGTTTGCTGTCTTGTAGAGACATTCACTTCTGCAGACTTTGATTTCAGAGTACATTTTAGTGATTATATTGTTTTTCACTCCCCAGCATTGAAACTTTCACACAAAGGGCGTAGATCTGGGGGCGTTGTCATTGTGATAAAGAAAGTTTTGACGCATGAAGTTTCGCAGATCAACTGTACTAAAGACAACATGCTAATCCTCAGACTGAAACCACCGTGCTCGGTAGCAGACCTCATTGTAATTGGTGTGTACGTTCCTCCAATAGACTCCTCATACTACAAAAACAGACATGTTAAATGCAACATTTCTGAACTGGAGGACGAATTATTCCGGCTGCAGACGACATACCCAGAGGCGTCCATTTTAATATGTGGAGATCTAAATGCGAGGACTGGCAGTTGGAATCTGCACAGTGATTTAGAAGAAGAATGTATGTTTGAACCTTTGATCTCGAATACGTGTTCATGCAGTGATGTCATCACCCAGCGCCATTCTCAGGATCCCCACAGGAATCAGTTTGGCGAAATTTTGATTAATGTGTGCAAGATTTATCATTTGTGTATCATGAATGGAAGCGTTCCTGGCGACAGGGTGGGACGCCTCACTTACCTTTCTCAACATGGCGACAGCATTATTGACTACTGTCTGCTCGGCATGAACAGTTGCAAATTTCCTCTTCGTATAAGTTTTAAGGTAGGGAATGAAATACATTCTTGCCACATGCCCCTTGAAATAGAGATTGGTGCAGATACCTATCTCACGACCAGAACAACCTCTTTTAGCAAACCTATACGAAAGTTCATTTGGAACTCTGACAAAATCCAAGAGGTAAAAACCAACACAGGGACAACTGCGTTCAAGGACTCTCTAAACGAAGCTGCGAAAATGATAGAGACAAATCTTGATTCTGCTCTGGACTTGTTTGTTGAGTCCTTGCTGTCAAACGCCAGCTGCATGTACCGGACGGTTTCCTCGGTGAGACGTGTGAGCCATAAGAATTCTAGTTGGTTCGATTTGGAATGTCGGCATTCCAGATGGAAGGTAAAGGAAACTCTCTGTCATTTCAGAAAATATGGTTTTAAAACATCCAGGGATCTTTATGTACAGCGTAGAAATGACTATAAAAGGTTGATTCGGCATAAAAAAGCGGAGCATTACAGAGCTTCATGCGAAACTCTCCTCAAAAGTATTAAAAACTCCTCTCAGTTCTGGTCTATTGTTAGAAGGGCCAACAGTCAGAGGCCGAAAGAACCTCAAATTGATATCCATCGATGGTACCGTCACTTCGTGGGTTTGTTAAACCGAAGGTTCTGTCTAAATGAAATGTCTGAGGAGAGCGCACATATTTTAAATGACGAACTAGATACTCCAATCACTGAGGATGAAGTACGATTTGCCCTGGCAAGAATGAGTTCTGGTAAAGCTCCAGGGGTAGACGAAATCCCAGGTGATTATTTGAAACTCTTGGGCAGCTGTATCACTCCATTCCTTACCAAGCTATTTTCCATAATGTACGAAAGGCAGCACTTTCCTCGTAGTTGGTGTCACGCTTTGATCGTCCCTATTCTCAAGTCGGGAGACAGCTTGAATCCCAAAAACTACAGGGGTATCTCTCTATTGAGTAATGTAAGCAAACTGTTCATGTCGATCCTGACCAACCGCTTGCGATTTTGGGCAGAAGAAGGAAACAAATTCAGTTTCGAGCAAGCCGGTTTTCGTGCAAACCATTCCACGATCGACCATATTTTTGCACTGTACTCAATAGCTGTAAAGAACGTATACGGAGAAGGTCGTGGCAAACTCTATGCTGCCTTTGTTGACTTCGAAAAGGCCTTTGATTCCGTAAACCGTTCATGTCTGTGGAGCGTTCTGAAAAAGCTGGGTCTCTCTACCAAGTTTGTGAATATGCTGAAAGCTGTGTACGCACATGTTGAAGCCAGTGTACGGTGGGGAAACGATTTGTCGGATCCCTTTGATTGTCCAGTCGGCGTGAGACAGGGGTCAGTTGAGTCGCCAATAATTTTTTGTCTCTACATTACATATGTAGCAGATTACATACGGGACAATGGGCGCCATGGAGTGCAGTTACTGCCTGGAACAAAAGAACTTTTTTCTCTTTTATTTGCCGATGACATCGTGCTACTGTCCACCACTCCTGTAGGTCTACAACGCCAACTTGATAGTCTAAGCATAGCATCGAGTCACCTCGGCCTCTCTGTTAATAACGAAAAGACCAAGGTAATGGTTTTTAGAAAAGGGGGCTTTTTGGGTAGAGGAGAACGATGGACCATAGGAGGGAATAACCTGGAGGTAGTGAACAGATACAAATATCTGGGTTTTGTTTTTACCACTAAGCTGTCCATTTCCGTGGCTCTCGATTGTCAAGTGGTCAAAGCAAAACAGAAAATTCTGCAGTTGTTAAGAACCATGAGAAATCTACACTCCCAGAGTGTCACTGTCTTCTTTAAGCTGTTTGATGCCCAGGTGCTACCGGCATTGTTGTATGGTGCACAGCTATGGGGATTGACCGAAAGGCACAACGTGGAAAAAGCGCATACGTTTGCATGTAAGCGCTTTCTTAGCGTAGATCTGAAATCCCCCAATAGCATGTGTTATGGCGAACTGGGCAGATACCCTCTTTTCATCACCACCACACTTCAGGCGGTTAAATATTGGTTTAGATTGTGCAAAATGCCGAACAGCAGAATAGCCAAGCAAGCATATATTATGTTATCTCGCTCCCATATACCCGAAGATATGAATTGGGTGAAAGCAATAGAAATGTGTTTATCTCGTCTTGGCTTCACTTACATATGGAACAACTGTGGCACATTGGACGAGAAGAGTTTCCTCCGTAGTTTGAAACAAAGACTGCGAGACTGTTACCTGCAAAAATGGAGCTCGGCACTTGACGAAAGCAACAGATTTGGTTTTTATAGGACTTTTAAAGTAACATTTGAATGTGAGCAATATTTATCATGTTTAAACATAAGAAAATTTCGTGATGCGTATATTCGTTTCCGCTTTGGATGTAATGATCTGAAAATCAATTTACGGTCGAGAAAAGAGGATAATTTTGACAAGAACTGTCCATTCTGTGACGAAATCGACAACGAAGCTCACTTTTTATGTAACTGTCGTATGTATGATGACATTAGGCAGAAATATTTAGTCAAACATTTTAAATATGTATATCCTTCAGATTTAACACATTTTATGATTGGAAAAGAGCCAAGGATGACTCGAGATATTTCCATGTTTATATTTTATGCATTTGAACGTCGCACGCAGAAACTGCAAGAAATTTCAGCAGACGCTCAAGATGAACATTAAACAAAACTTGATATAACTAGAAATGATTTACCCTAATGTACAATTGTTCATTTTATTTGAACTTACATACGGATGAGTTTGATATATCACTTTATCTTCAGAAGATTATGTTCTATTTTGACTCGTACAACTGATATGCTAACTGTTTAATATGTACATATGTGTATATTCCTACGTGATGGGT